>ML101301.1:13755-60032 GCA_003697995.1 Taxidea taxus jeffersonii | reverse complement strand
TTGACTCATTTATCTACGCAGAAGGGTCATACTGATGGATTACACACTACTATTTCAATCCCAGCATAAAATATGGTGTAATTATACAGAAATAAATGTATCTAGCATTTCAACAGTATTTGTAAGAAATAAATACTCAGTGGGGCTAAATTTTTAGTGCTGCTTTCTGTAGAATTAGAGTGCACAAGCTATTTCTAGAACTAAAAATTTTTGCAAGGCTGCCGCTATAGAATATCTTTGTAACAATATACTATTAATTTACAAGCATCAAGTTAAATAAACACTTGCAAGGGGAATAATTATATTAAAACAACACAAAAGAAACAGAGTAAGAATTGTATAGGTCATATTTTATTTTATACTTGATGCCACTTTGAATACTTTTCTTTACACATTTGAAATGATTTTAAATTCCTATAATTTTTCTTCCAATTCAAAAAAAAATATTCTTGGGGCACTTGGGTGGCTCAGTGGGTTAAGCCTCTGCCTTCGGCTCAGGTCATGATCCCAACATCCTGGGATCAAGCCCCGCATCGGGCTCTTTGCTCAGCGGGGAGACTGCTTCCCCCCTCTCTCTCTGCCTGCTGCTCTGCCTACTTGTGATCTCTCTCTCTCTCTCTCTGTCAAATAAATAAATAAAATCTGAAAAAAAGAGAAATATTCTTTTGTTTTGGAATAATACCCATGGATAAAGTAAAAATGTAGATGCCAGTCTGGCTCTTCTATAGTTCATATGAAATACAATTATAAAGCAGGTCCCCCCCCGCCCCATGTTTCAAGACCAAGTAAGAAGCTTTCCTATAGGAGCAATTATCATTTAAAATAAGAGGCAGCACAACTTTGACAGATAACCCAAACTCCTTTCTCCTCTGGTAACAATAAAAAAGATTTCACTTCTTTTCATGGTACCCCTGTTCCTATGTATGAAAGCCCAGTTCCTGCAGTGGCTCAGGCTAGAAATCAATGAGTTCTTCCTCATTTCCCTCTCCACCACAGGTGAAAAGTTGCCATATCCCATCCACTCCATTTCCACCTCCATTCCATCTCCCAATTGTCTTTTTCTTTTAAGTCCTATTACCCCTAATTTGGATCTGGCCTTCAGACAAGAGAGGAACAAAGGTGAGATGATAGTCTTGGTCTTCCCTCAAACATTGGCTTGCCCCACCACCTTGGTGTTACCAATTCTAACAATTTAGGGTATATCCTTCCATACTTTTGAAGGGCTTGTATAAGCACTGATACATATAGGTTTATTTTTCTTTGAGTTTGTGGTTTTTGTCTTTTAAAAAGATAGTACTTGGGCCACCTGGGTGGCTCAGTGGGTTAAGCCTCTGCCTTTGGCTCAGGTCATGATCCCAGGTCCTGGGATCAAGCCCCATATCGGGCTCTCTGCTTGGCAGGGAGCCTGCTTTCCCCTCTCTCTCTGCCTGCCTCTCTGCCTACTTGTGATCTCTGTCAAGTAAGTAAATAAAATCTTTAAAAAAAAAAAAGACAGTACTAATATTTTGCCTATTACATCACAAATTATTTAATTTAAAAATGTCACAGGCACTTTGTTAATCAATACATATGGACCTATTTAGCTTTTCGTTCAAGGTACCTCATTTTCCAGTGTAGGGGTACCATAATTTCTTCAATTATTTCTCTACTGATGAACATGAGAGCTGGTTTTGGTACTTGCCACTATAATGACTTCTACTTTTATTTCACTGACAGGATGAATTTTTCCAAAAAAATCTATATAGTTCACACTACTATTGAAAGTATACAAGACACATATATCCCTATCCTAGTTAACATCGGTTGTTACTAATTTTCAAGTTTGGAGGACAAAAACCCCTTAATATGCATTTCCAGAATTAGGGTAGGGTGTCTTATAACTAGTGTAAATGGCAAGAGTGACAACTGTCCCTGCACCACAGAGAAAATGTCAACCAGGGAAGATAGGAAGGTCTTCTAAACAACTTTTTGAAAAACAGTTTGAATGTGAGTCTAATAAGCAAAATTCAAATTCAAATCCAGAAAACATTTGTTAAGCTCCAAGTATGTTCCAAACCTTTCATTAAGTTCTTGTATGTACCTTGTTTTGAAATCAACAAGCCCGTGAGTAAATATTTACTGTAGATAGATTTACCACTTTTTAAGAAATGGAATAATATCTACAGGGAAAGAGACATTTTCTACTCATTCTGCATCCTCCTCTAGTATTTCAATAGGTATTTTAAGGGCAGAAAAGTTTGAATGCTCAGTTGGCTGCACATTTGATAGTTTTCATTGTTCTATGCAGTGCATCTTGAAGTTTAGAGTTAATAATTTATAGGGTACCTGGTTAATATTTTAAAATGTACATTATATTATATGGGCAAGGAAGGAATTTTCAAAGGTAATTTTAACTCTATTAGGTTTTTCACTTTCATTGTTTTAGAATTTAGCTCCCAGTTAAGAGAAAACTTCACTGGACTTATATTTACTGGCTTTTTAAAGCCTGAAAAATATTCTTCTGCGTGTGTGTGTGTGTGTGTGTGTGTGTGTGTGTGTGTGACATTTCCTTTATCCATTCATCCAATGACAAACATTTAATTTGTTTCTGTATCCTGGCTATTGTGAATAATGCTGTAATGAACTTGGGAATGTAGATGTCTCTCCAAGATAATGATTTCATTTCCTTTGAATAAATACCTGCCCTCCCCCTCTTGTTCTCCATGTCTTCCTTCCCAGTCTTCAGGGGTCATTTCATTAGCACTTATATCTTTCTTGTCCATTATCACATTCTATCTCAAATGTCATATTTGCCATTTTATATTGCAAATTTTTAAGATCAGGGAATAGAGTGTTAAAGAATTAAACCGAACACAAATTTTGACAGAGGCAATGAAAATAGAAAGATGTCTTTAAGGACACATGATCTAGCTGAGTAGACACAGATATGGGTGTAAATAACAAAGTTGGGTTTCACAGGCAGTTTGTTTCCTCTCTTTTTCTTTTTTTTTTTTAAAGATTTTATTTATTTATTTGACAGACAGATATCACAAATAGGTAGAGCAGCAGGCAGACAGAGAGTGGGAAGCAGGCTCCCTGCTGAGCAGAAAGCCCGATGTGGGGCTTGATCCCAAGACCCTGAGATCATGACCTGAGCCAAAGGCAGAGTCTTAACCCACTGAGCCACCCAGGCACTCCATTGTTTCCTCTCTTTTTCTGTACTCAGGGATGGCATCTGATCTGTTTTGGCACTTTCTGTCATGAGGAACTTAAGTATACTCTTAGAATATTTTTCTAATATATAGTGCTATAGGCTGCTATTACCAATTAGTCAAAATTGGCACTTATAATGAAACCCTGTCCAGTCTAGACCTCTAATTAAAGACAGACAGCCACAGTGGAGTAATTAAGTTATTGGGAGAGGAGGAAAGAAAGACCAGTTATTATGTGAGAAGAATCTGAGGTGGCTTCAGAGAGAGGTTAATGGAGCAGGGTGTGAAAATACAGGTAGGACTTTGACAAGTGAAGATTTGGAAGAAAGGAGGATGGAAAAATCAGCAGGAGCCCAATGGTGAGTAGTCACCAGAGGGGACATCACTGGATAGTGTGAGAAAGGAAGTGTGAGTTGGAAAGGAAGACTCACATACAGTGACACCAGGCTGAGGAGAATTTCAATCCATGGGCAACACTAAAGCATCCCAGGTTTTGAAGAGAGAAGCAGTATAACCAGGCCTTGTATAATAAATATTTCTTATCTACCTGCTCTGGCCTAAGTGCTTAGATTACAGAAATAAACAAAACCAGGACTTTTCTTTCCATAGGATAGAAGACAGAAGAGAAATCCTCTGGATATAGAAGTATTTAAAAGGTTTTATAACACTTGAGTTTAAGTCACAAGGGTCTGATTTGGTCAGTGGTAATGGAAATAAAAAGTGAATTTGAGAGATATTGAAGAGATTCAATCAACTAACTTTGTCAACTGACAAGATGTGGGAGATAGGGAAATGGATGGATGAGTCACACGGAAGGTCTGAGCTGAGGCCCTGGGAGAACAGTGGTGCCAGAAGTGTGAGAGGAGAAGCAAGCTCTAAACTATCACAGTGGAAACTTCCAACACCTTCAACTCTCTAAAAGAAGAATGTCAAGAACTTAAGAAGACCTAGAGAGTCATCTCTCCTCAGGCTATATGAAGTGGTTCCAAGAAGAAAACAGGTAGGCTGAGTGTAGATACTAGAAATATAATTTTTTATTATAGAGTATTTTTCTAAAAATGTTTATTGAGTCCCCAAATGTTAACATGTTTAGGAAAGATATATTTGAAGTGCTAGGTATATATACATCTCTAAAACAAACTTTGTCATTTTAAACACATTTTATTTTCAAATTTAACATTTATTTAGTGATGATTATGGGAACTTCAAATGGATCCTTTTCCTCCCTAAACTGTCATGCTCCACACTTAGTTGCTACGCTTAAACTACATTATTGAGGTATGATTAATGTGTAAAAAGCTATACATACTTAATATACAATTTGATGAGTTTGGAGTAAGTATACATCTGTGTAACCATCACCGTCATTAAGACCTCCAACATATCCAGCACCTCTCAAGGTCTCCTCCTACCTCCTTTATTCTTATTATCATTTTTTTTTGTTTGTGGTAAGAACACTTAATAAGAGATCCACCCTCAGAGAATTTTAAATATATGATATAGTATTGTTAGTCAAAGGCATTATGCTATACGGCAGATCTCCAGAATTTATTCATCCTGCATAACTGAAACTTTGTACCCTTTCACCACTACCTCCCCACTTTCCCCTGTCCCCTGCCCCTGGCAATCACCATTCTCTGCTTCTGTAAGTTTGACTATTTTAGATTCTATATGTAAGTGAAATCACACAGTATTTGTCTTTCTATGTTTGGCTTATTTCACTCAATATAATGTTCTCCAGGGCTATTTGTGTTGTCACAAATGGAAGATTTTCCTTTTTTTAAAAGTGTGGTATTATTATTATTATTATTATTATTATTATTATTGTTATTATTATTTTATTTTTATTTGACAGACAGAGATCACAAGTAGGCAGAGAGGCAGACAGAGAGAGAGAGGAGGAAGCAGGCTCCCCGCAGAGCAGAGAGCCCGATGCAGGGCTCGATCCCAGGACCCTGGGATCATGACCTGAGCCAAAGACAGAGGCTTTAACCCACTAAGCCACCCAGGCACTCCCCCCTTTTTTAAGATGGAATGTTATTCTATATATAGAAACAATAAATTTTCTTTATCCATTCATCAATCAATAGGCATTTAGGTCATTTTCATATTTTGTCTATCATTTATACTACAATAAACATGGGAATTCAGGTAACTCTTCATAATCTTGACTTAAATTCCTTTGCACAGATTTCCAGAAGTATGATTGCTGGGTCATATGGAACCACAAAAGACCCCAAATCACCAGCACAATATTCAGAAAGAACAAATCTGGAGACATGACACTTCCTGATTTCAAGCTATACTACAAAGCTACAGTGATCAAAACAGGATAGTACTGGCATGAAAAGAGATACATAAACCAATGAAACAAAATAAAAGGCCCAGAAAGAAACTCATACATCGGAGAAGAATCCCAAGGTCATTTAATCTTCTGTAAAGGCACCAAGAACACAAAGTGGGGCAAGGATAGCCTCTTCAGTACATGGTGTTTTTAAAACTGGATATCCACATGCAAAAGAGTGAAATAACCCTTATCTTATACCAGATGTGAAAATCAGCTCAAAATGGAATAAAGACTTAACTACAAGACCTGAAGTTTTAAAACTCCCAGAAAAAAAAAATGGGAAAAACCTCCTCAGTATTGGTCTTGGCAATGAATTTTTGGATATGACACCAAAACCACAGGCAACAAAAGCAGAAATAGACCAGTAGGCCTACATCTAATTAAAAAGCTTTTGCAGAGCAAAAGAAGCAATCAGCAAAATGAAGACAACCTATGGAATGGGAAAAATATTTATAAATCATGCACCCAGTAAAGGATTAATATCCAGAGTATATGAGGAACTCATACAACTCAGAAGCAAAAAAACAAATAGACTGACCAAAAATTGGGCAAAGATGGACATTTCTCCAAGGAAGACATACAAATGGCCCACAAATATATGAAAAGATGCTCAACATCACCATCAGGAAAAGCTAATCAAAACCACAATGAAATTTTACATTATGCCTTTTATCAGGATGGCTATTATTAAATAAAATAAAATATAACAAATGCTGGTAAGAGTATGGAGAAGAGGGAATCCTTGTGCCCCTTCAGTGGGACTGTAAAATAAATGCCCATCTCAAAGTTTGAAATTCTGAGTTCTAACCACAGACGATTGGGGAAGTTTCTGGGACAACACTCAAAGTTTGGGGACTGGGGAAGCCAAAAAACACATGCCATGTTTGAAGTTGTAAATTCTGAGTGAAAGTCAGAACTTTATCAGGTCACTTATGGGAAAGTCAAAAAAGAATGTGGAAGAGAAGGACTCCGAGAATTTGAAAGGAAGTATTTGGAAGGATTTTGTCTAGAGCACCCACATCTTCAACTCCACCCAGCCACTATTTTTGCAGAAGCCCTTCCTCCATGTTCTTGGCTCACTTGAAACAGGGCAGTCACCTTCAATGGTGATGTCAAATTTACCAACATTTATTTCCTTCATTTAAACATATAATTGGTTTTCAACCTTGAGAGCTTTGGCTGGGCACCCAGGAACTCTGGGGGTAGAGCCTAGGCAGCAGTATTTTCTCTAACAGGTCCTCAGATTATTTCAATACGCAGCCTAGCCTGGCCCATTGTGCTAATTATAAAAGCAAGTCTTTGAAAAGGCTCATATACAAAGAATTTCCAGACTTTTAAAATATATATCATGAAACAATTATGAAACACGTTGGGGGAATCAATCTGAGGGTTCATGTTACTTCAAGCTCTGCTGCTTAGGAGGCCTTTTTGCCCAGGTGAAGAAGGCTTCCACCAGAAGATATAAGGGTGCTGATGGAATGGAAGTTGAGAGTGCCACCTTGCTTTTTTGAGATTTTCAATATAGACAAAAAATGGGGTTATTCTGTTAGCTGGGATGGTTGATCATTATCATCAACAGGAATGAAGTACTGTAGCAATGTACATACAGGCAGGGAGAAGAACGTCTGCATTCTAGATTTTCTTGAATGCTCCTAGAACTGCCATGTGCCGTGGATTGCAGGTTGGCTCAGCTTTTCAGTAGGTGGTTCATACACTCAGGCCATGCTCGGTGCAGCTCTAACTTTGTCTCTC
The DNA here is from genome assembly GCA_003697995.1 of Taxidea taxus jeffersonii. Taxonomy (NCBI): domain Eukaryota; kingdom Metazoa; phylum Chordata; class Mammalia; order Carnivora; family Mustelidae; genus Taxidea; species Taxidea taxus. Next base: position 52,742 of record ML101301.1, on the reverse strand, counting down.
AACAGAACCCACTTAAAGTTAGAACTTCATGAAAGCTTTTACATTTTTAACTTTGCAAAATTAACCACCCTGTCAAGGATATCAAGAGGCATCATTGAGGATTTCTACTTAGTCATTGCCAATTTCTACTTAGTCATATCTCCTAGTTTCTATGACACTGAAGATATTTGCGCAGTGGAAATCTCCATCATATCAAAAATTTTTAAGACTGAATTCTCAAAAACAGAACTCAAAAACCACTGAGGTATTCTCAGTTCGGTGAAGCTCCCTGATTCATCTACCATGGCAACATTATGATTAGCTGAAGGTCAACTGAGTAAATGACTTCAGAAACTGAAACCACACAGAATGGGGAAAATCCATGGCAACCAATGGGTATGCCCCACTAGGTATGTCAGTCGCAATGCATGTCTGACTAATCCACAGCCTGCCCTGAAAGAGAGGCTCGTGCTTGATGTGAACTTAACTTGCTTGCCTCTTGTTCCTAGCTGATTAGACCTGTAGCTGGTTTTCTGAGCTAAGGGCAGACAGTGCCAGGCTAGTCATGATAGGTTGTTATTAACATAGGTGTTATTAGGCAAAGGCTGTTTGTATCAAGTTCAAAGAGAAGAGAAAATTAAAAGTGGCTGCTGAAGCCAAAGGGTCATGACAGAGAGACTGGAGAGGCTATGATGGCCTATGTATAGTCCCAAACCAAGAAAGGGGTGCTGTAACTAAGCAGAAGTATGGGGCGGGAAAAGCACATGCAGTAGAAAGTAGAATGCCACCTTGTAGCAGGACGTATAAATAGACCAACTAACCAAAGTATGACAACAGCTGGACAGGGGAGTGATGTGATGCTATGTATCAGGTGGATGATGAGCACTGGGTGTTTGTTACATGTAACTGGTAAATTATTGAAAAATACATTTGAAACTAATAATGTACTCTATGTTGGCTAATTAAATTAAAATTAAATTTTTTTTTTTAAAAAAAGGAGAGTGAGTATCTACGAGTTATTACTGTTGAAGTCCTGGAGTGGCTCTGGGACTTGAGAGCCAGCTGCTCTGGGCTCTGTGCTCTTGGATGGCTATGGTCACTGATCACCTTCTTACCTTCCTTGGCTTTGTATGAGACAGGTGAAGGAAGCCTTTAACTCTTACAACACAATAGAGCAAGAAAAGAAAAGAGCAACAAGAATGAGCAAAAGCAGCAAAGAAATAAGAAAGCAGTCAGGTAGCATGGGAAAACCATGAGCACTCAGAATGCGGTAATACAGGAGAATGTAAGCTGCACAGAGAGGCTGCAGATAGACAGGAATCGCCCCATGCCTCCACTTCCTCCTCCCCTGTACTGTGCAGTGTTCACTGATGTTCACATATAGATGCCCCCCAAGATGTTAGCTACCCAGCCACAGGTCAAATAAGGTCAAGGCTCTGCAACTACAAAGTGAGGATAATGTCAGGTTTTTATTAATATTTGCAGCAAGAACTGGGGGAAAGTCTTATGGTTAGGGTAATCATATAATGTATCATTCAAATTGAGAGTCAAAGGGAGTGCTCTTCATAATTACAGGCAAAACCAGGCATTAACAAAACTATCTCAGAGGAAGAAGGATGCATGTTATAGTACTTAACAAGTTAGCCACGGATTAACTAGAAAGACACACTAAGCTTCTTTCTGCTGATCATCTGGTCACATCAAAGCTTTATGGCAGGTGGTTCTAGAACCGACTACAACCCTGGGTTGAATTCTGGGATTTTGATTTTGCAATAGCCCAAACCAAACGAAATGGGCCTATAAATACTAGGGCCCACTAAATGGCAATATTTAACCACTGCTGAAAACAGTACAAAATTCAGTACTCCAGAATGTCTCCTCTGAGACTCCCACAACACTGATTACTCACCCTTGACTTGTCTGCTAAATTGACTTTTGTGGAGCATCACTTCATTACTGCAGATAACTTTTCCCACCCACGCATACAGCATATACAGTAACTTCAGCCAGAGGAAAGCCAGATGAAATTCTCTATTCTCAATCTTTACATACACAGACCACTCCTTTTTGGAATCAGACCCTGGAACCAGGCTTCCTGCTAACCAGACACAGACTCTGATGATGAGGGGCAGGTGTGAGGTCAACTATATCCGTTACTTATCTCCGCTGCACCTTTGTTTTCTCTTTAACATGGAGCAATATATACCTTACAAAGGGCTGTTTTGATGGTGGGATAAATATGTAAAAGTGCTTTGTTAAGTGTAAGAAATTATTTAACTAGAAGTAGTTATTTGGGGGCAGGAGTGGAGGAGAGCTATTCTAAAATGGAGGGAAGATTATAGGAGTCAAAACACAAAGATCCGTACACAAGGCCTAATTATACTATTAACTCTGCCATGAGGCAGAGAAGTGTTTGGACCTCTAGGGACCTCATTTTTCTCTTTAAAATGAAGCTTGTGAAAATTAAAAGAAATAATGTAACTTACAGTGTTTTTCTAGAATCAAGTGATTTACAAAAGTAAAGTAGGGTTCTTCTGCCTTTTAAAAATTATAATATGTCTTGTGTATATACCACTGCTGGTGTTCATTGATGGCTAATCAGACATTACAAAGTATGTTGTGCTTAAGGGCGCCTGGGTGGCTCAGTTGGTTAAGCATCTGCCTTCGGCTTAGGTCATGATCCCTGGGTCCGGGGATGGAGCCCCGTGTTGGGCTCCCCACTCAGTGGGGAGTCTGCTTTCCCTCAGTCCCACCCCCACTCATGTTGTCTCTCTAAAATAAATAAGTAAAATCTTAAAAAAAAGCAAGTACATCAGGCTTATGGTGACTCTTCTGCTTTCAGTGCTATTATATTACTCGATGATGATTATCTTCATTATTTCACCAAAATATTTGTTAGACCTGAGAGTGTGATAGATTTTATGTGTGTTTAACTCCCCCAAACTTTCGTGTTTTGGTGAGCTCCCAAGCACACTCTTTCTTCACCAGAGAAAAACAACCTGCAATAAAGTGTGGAGCTACCAGCAAATAAACCATCTCCAGGAAGAAAAAATTTGTCAGAAAAAGGCATCATGCACAATAAACTATTTATTTATTGATTTTATCTTCCTTGCCATGAATGCTTTTGCCAATAAGTGTTTTAATAAATTAGACCAGCTCTACGGCTTCCAAAATTTGAGCAATATGTGCAAAGAAAACATTTTGTTTCAGAGGATTTGAATTTCTGAGATTCCAACAAACTGAGAGACAGAAGCTTGTGTAACAGATGTTATGCTTGATGCTAAACATTTGGGAAAATACTTGTAGTGTTTCTATTTGCTCATATCTTTAAAACTGGCAGTGCAGGGATCCATAGCCACATAGCTTTTATGATGAACAAAACTTCTTATAGACTTAAAAACATTTCTCTATATCTTTTGGGACAATCCTACAGTTTTTACTTTTTTTCTCTGGAGCACAAACATTTTTTATTTGGGTTTCTTTTTGAGAACTCTATTATTTCTCTCAAAGTTAACTCCAGAAGACAACAAAGAATGAGTAATATTTTAGTGCTTCTATCAGGTATTAATTTTGTGGGAATAGCCTATCAATTCTAGTGGTAAAATTATACAGGAATCTTCCCAAAGAAAAATAAAAGGCTCTGGGCAACATAAACTCTATTTTCTTTATTTCAACACTTGGTTTTCTTGGCAGAAAAGAAGAAATGGAGGTTTTTCTGAATGGGAAATTAACAAATTTTAGTAATTAATTTCTGGCTGCACATTGGCCCAAACACCCAAAGTTGATCTCATCCTTATTCAGCATTTTCCTCCTTCACTCATCCCTTCCCTTCCCCTCTCTCTTCCTCCCTCACCTACTATTTTTTAATCTCTTACTGGATGCCCAGCACAGAATTAATGCTATGGAGAACAGCAATGTTCGATTATAGTCTTTGCTTTCTAAGACTACCATTGGAACAGTTTTGCATGTAAAGCTTAAATGCTACCATAGGAAAACAAGACAAAGTGTTTCATAGCAAAAAATGAGAATTCCTCTCCTCCTCCAACCTACTTCTTTTCCCTTTTGTTCTAGATGTGGGTTTGAGATATCATTATGGAATGCCTAGCCACCTAAATTAAAAAAAACCTACACCTATTACTCCTGGGCCCCCAGGAGACAACCATGAAGTCCTACCCATTACCTCTAAAAAACATTTCTTTGGTCAACCTTTTCCACCACTCCAGTCTATGTCTCATCTACCACACAGGCCAACCTCCATGACTTCCTGCCTGCTCTCAGATTCCAGTTTCTTCTGTTCATGGAGTCATTTAAAATGATTCTTATGGAGCATTTTTAATCATATGGGCAACTGCTTAGGAAAAAGTGGTGAGGTGGAAAGTCTGACAAAAAACCTGCATATGGAATGATATTAATTAGGTTAAATATATCTATGCATTGAGAAAGATACAGGAAGGGAATATGACATGTTAATCAGGGTTATTCCTGCAGAAAATGATATGAAGAGCAATTTTACTTTCTTCCTGTTTTTCAAAAGTTTTCAAATTTTTCTACAAATGTATAGTATTATTCTAACAATTTAAGACTTAAAAACAGTACTGATTTTTTCCCTTCCTACCCTTTGATAACAGTATTAAGGATACTATGGAATGGAGTTCTATAAATTTGACTTGATTCAATAAACGCCTTTATGTAAGGTAAAGCACATCCATGTGCCACTCCCATTTACATTTAAGATGAAACTCATGTATGTTTTATCACTTTTAGACAGTCTCATGGCTGCAGGTGCACCAGTGTGGTTGAAGCAGGATCTTCTATGCTCAGCTGTGCCAATAGCAAGGTATTCCTCACAGGTAAAACCAAAGCACACCCATGAAACTGCACTGGAGTCTGGCAAAAAGGGGTCCTCCGTGAATACTGTGCTTTTATTTCATTATTTTCCATCTTTGCAAACCCTGGCAGAAGAAGTTACTGCGAGTTTCCAGGCAACAAAATAAATAACACAGTACTAGATTGTAGTACAGAGTATACAATAAATATCCGTGATTCCATACTGATATAAGCAAATGATTTGAATAAATAATATGAATAAAGAAATAAATGTGGAGGGGCACCTGTGTGGCTCAGTCAGTTAAGCATCTGCCTTTGGCTCAGGTCATGATCCCCAGGTCCTGGGCTCAAGTCCTGAGTCCAGCTTCCTGATCAGCAGGGATTCTGCTTCTCCCTCTCCTTCCGCCCTTCCCCCAACTTGTACTCTGTCTTAAATAAATAAATAAAATCTTTTTTAAAAATAAAGAAATGGGGAGAACAGACAAATCTGTGGTGCAAATGAATTCAAAATCATTTATGTAGATACTGCTCCTCAAGGAGTTTGAGCATAACACCCTAGCTCTTATATGTGGCCTGCACAGAGTGGCTTCCAAAGAGGAGGGGAAGGAGAAACCTGAAAAACCTCAACCAGGGGATCAAGGTTAAAATTAATGTGGAGGGGCGCCTGGGTGGCTCAGTGGGTTAAGCCTCTGCCTTCGGCTCAGATCATGATCTCAGAGTCCTGGGATCGAGTCCCGCATCGGGCTCTCTGCTCAGCAGGGAGCTTGCTTCCTCCTCCTCTCTCTCTGCCTCTCTGCCTACTTGTGATCTCTGTCTGTCAAATAAATAAATAAAAAATCTTAAAAAAAAATTAATGTGGAGAAGTCGTGTTGATAGCATGCTCCCTTTGTACTGTGATGAGAAGAGCACTTTACCTCTGTCGTCTTCTTCCCAAAACACACAACCTCTGCTTAACCATGAGAAAGACACCAGACAAACCCAAATCGAAGGCTATTCTGTAAAATATCTAACCAGTACGACCCAAACAATCAAAGTCATCAAAAATAGGTAAAGTCTGAAAAGTGTTTACAGCCATGAGGAGCCTAAGGAGACATGAAAACATTATAAATGAAATGTGGTATCCTGGATGAGATCCTTGAACAGAAAATGGACGTTCAGTGAAAACTAAGGGTCTGAATAAAGTATTTAGTTAATATTAATGTATCAAGACCAGTTCATCTACTGGGACAAGTGTACCATACAAATTAATATAATATGTAAGCATCAGGGGAAATTGTGTGTGGGATATATGGGAGTCACTTGTTCTATCTTCATAACCTTTCTGTACATCTAAAAATACTCTAAAGTGAAAAGTTTAAAAAAGTTTTTACACAGCTAACTCTTTTGAGTAAATAACCTAGTCTTTAGTAGGGGGCAACAATTCTAATTTGGTTTTTGCTTAGTAAGTATAATAATACACCTTACAGAAGGCATGTCAGTGATAAATTAACCTAACCTGCCTCACCATGCCCTTCCCTTCCCACATTTCACAGACGAGAAAGCAGAATGAGGTGTAAAGGATACAGTTATATATTAGTTATGTCTAATCAAAGTAATTCTGGAATAGGACTTTTATAGCCATTTCAACTGCAGGTAACTGAGAAGGATAGTAACAGTGACCACACATTAAGTTAGAAGTCACAAGACTTGGGTTTTCTTCCTATCCCTCCATAAAACAAGCTTTACTATCTCAGGCAAATACCCACCCTCTTTGATGCTCAATTCCTCACCTGTAGAAAGAGGAGTTTCATCTACATTACTTTCAAATTTTCTGCTCACTTGATGAAAGCGAAAGAGAGTAGATGCTAGTTAGACTTTTTTTCTTTCAAGTTTTGCCGAATCATCCAATAGCTTAGGTTCTCACCTTACAAAATTAGGATAAAAATAGCACCTACCTGAAAGAGTTGTTGTGAAAGTTAAATAATCTCTGTGAGACAGTATCCTATGCTAAAAATGTAATATTTAGACTCTGCCTTTGTGCTCTTCAGAAGACAGTCTGATAACAGATAAGAACATAAACTAAATGGTATGAAAGATAGATTAGTATCTAGTTGGGACTTAAGGCACATTCACAAAGGAAGCACTTTAAAGGAGAAAAGTCTGAACAGTTGTAGAAAGTCATTTGTCAGGGATAAATATGGACATTTCTCAATTTTCACAGATTCTCAGAATCCTTCATCCATGAATAGAAATGTTCTCATCTGAGCACAATTTTGTGAGGAAAGTGTATTCACAAATATTCTTACAGTGGGTGAGAGAGCTATGAGCAGAGGTATGAATAAAAAAAAAGACAAGAAATAAAAAATACATTTCTATTTCTTTTGCAATATGCTTTTACACTAGATTGTGAGATTTCAAATTCTGAAATGTTACCACAGAGCTGTTAATTTTATTTACTTGGCACATAGTCCGTCATAGAGAAAGGTGTTTTATGAGGGTTTTCCATATATAAATAAAATCTATTGGATTAATAAATGTTAAAGCAGGATCTGCTATAAATAAATAGTAGATCCTAGAAATTATCAAGAGTTGACTGTAGCGGTGAAGTAAATACAATGAAAATAAATGCTTAAATTATTCAATTAACTGATATTATTTGAGAATTCCAAAGACATTGCTAGAACAAAGTGAAAAACAGCTTAAGTGTTCTCAGTACTAATTGCAAAAAAGACATCTTCTAAACTGCCAAAACTTGAGTGATATCATATGAGTAGATAATGATGCTGGGTGTCTCTTAGACTTTTTAAAAACTTCCTCACAATTTAGGATTAAATTGAAAATCCAAAATCGTCAAATATCTCTCAGTAATAGGTATTCAGTGTAGGGAAGCTTTGATTTATTACAGAAATATATGCTATTCAACTTGGCAAGCAGTTGTGTGTGTGTGTGTGTGTGTGTGTGTGTGTGCGCGCGCACACACACGCGCGCTTCCTGAAATCACTCTGCTTCTAAAAGAAATTTTAACAAGGTTTTTTTGTTTGTTTTATTGTTGTGGTGGTGGTTTTTGTTTTGTTTTTGTTTTTGTTTTTTTGCATAAGTATTCCAGGAGCCCATCCAAGGGCACAGGTAACTTCCTGTTCCTGCCTGGGCACTGGATAGCCCTTTCTGTGGTGGCTGACAACAGTGATCACAATGCTACATGTACTGATTACCTTCCAAGAGAGGTTTCCACTTTTTTCCTCCTAATAGTTCTCAATTTCCTCTTGGTAACCACTGTGGTTGTGGGATGCTAACTTGGTCTTCATCTCGAGGGTGGAGAATGTCACAAAGATTAGGCCCATCTAATGCCCTGACTAAAGGACTGGTTCAGGGTTAGGAGTGTGGCTGAACCTCTTCCATTCAGGGTAACTCTTGGGTCTTGGGTTGAGAATGCTGGAATAGGCTCAATCATTCCTCTGGGATGAGAATGAGGAAACATGTAGCTGGCTGTGAGAGTGTTAGCAGCCATGTTGGGTTCATGAGAGGAGTTAGCCTAGGATGAAGATAATAACGGGGAAGCCTAGGTGGACAGACAGAAATACACTAAATTCTCATGACGTGATTAAACCACTGAGTTAAACTCTAGATTTTCTAGTTATATGAGCCAATAAATTCCCTTTATAATTGTAGTCTATTTGAGTTGTACTTTTTGTTACTTGCAACCTAAAGTATTTCAACTGATGACATAGCTAACACCGATGGAACGCAGACATTGTCTGATTTATTGTGCACAAAAATCTAAGGAATAATTACTCTTATTACTCTAGAAATACAGTGTGGAACCTGAGCATTAGAAAGGATGAATTACATGCTTCTGCTAGAAAATGCTAGAAGTAGGATTCAAACTTGCCTAATACCAAAACCCCATGCTCTCAGCCACTATGCAAATATCTCCTCCAGATTAAAAAAAAAATTCAGAAAGTGAACTAGACATCTGAAACTACATGGCAATTTTAACTGCTCAGACCCCAATTATATAAGTTTCCTTAACTAAAAGTTCACGTCAAAAGGAAAGGGTGGGTTGTGGTTAAAGAAAAAGTACTTTAAATTTCTAATATCCAGGGCTCTGAATCACAGACTCACAATCTTTCTTATGGAAAAGACATTTTTTTCTCTGCCTTCTATTACCTTAAGCAATCTGTAGGGCACTTGTTTGTTTGATTCTAATCAAACCTCTTTGGTGCCATTAACTAGACAAAATAGCTGAATACCACTATTTCAGGATAAAGTCCTTATTCCGTGTATGCACAACTCAGGTGCTTATAGTTAGGGAAGAGAATACAATCACACATATTACCTTTATACCAGTTCATGTAGTGTAGAAATCATATATAACTTTCTCCATCCAGAAGGTGAAGAAAAAAATCTTCCCCAAAGAAGTAGAATATGTAATTATAAATTTATTTTTAGATTCCAAAGATGAAAATGCACTCCTTCATTTTACAGAAAAATGTTTGTTTCTTTTTTTTTCAACTATTTTTTAATTTAATTTCTTTTCAGTGTAACAGAATTCATTGTTTATGCACCACACCCAGTGCTCCATGCAATACGTGCCCTCCATAATACCTACCACCTGATTCCCCCAATCTCCCAACCCCCGCCCCTTCAAAACCCTCATATTGTTTTTCAGAGTCCATAGTCTCTCATGGTTCATCTCCCCTTCCAATTTCCCTCAACTCCTTCTCCCTATGTCCTCTGTGTTATTTGTTATGCTCCACAAATAAGTGAAACCATATGATAATTGACTCTCCCTGCTTGACTTATTTCACTCAGTATAATCTCTTCCAGTCCCGTCCATTTGATACAAAAGTTGGGTATTCATCCTTTCTGATGGAGGCATAATACACCATAGTGTATATGGACCACATCTTCCGTATCCATTTGTCCATTGAAGGGCATCTTGGTTCTTTCCACATTTTGGCGACCATGGCCATTGCTGCTATGAACATTGGGGTACAGATAGCCCTTCTTTTCACTACATCTGTATCTTTGGGGTAAATACCCAGCAGTGCAATCTCAGGGTCATAGGGAAGCTCTATTTTTAATTTCTTAAGGAATCTCCATACTGTTCTCCAAAGTGGCTGCACTTTTTTTAAGCTCCTGAATCTCCATGCCATCAGCTGAATCTGTCCCATTCGTCGTAGTTGAAAAGGCTACCGATGAGCACAGCATCTCACTTTCCACAGGAATGCTAGTTCCAGTTGCTAAAAGTCTAAAGACCTGAGGTATTATCGAGGGTTCTGAATCTCGCTGCCTCATCAACTGAGGTATTAGACCAGCTGCTTTTGCTGGTTCACTGCAGTACTTTGAGAAGTTTCCAGTTATTGATAATTGGCATACCTGTGCTTATGCTCACAGCCAAGGACCTATTTTCCAATGCTACTCAGAAAGACTGTTTATACCACCAAATCAAATAGGTATGAGGTCTATTTACAGGGCCAATAAATGTATCACTCAGTGTATTAGACATCACTGTACACAGGGTATTTGGCAATTCAAGCTGCTTCCTATGGAACTATCAGTTCTGAACACTAAACAATTAGAAATGAAATCGCATGGCCAGAAAACAGTGGGAAGATTCAGAAATTTGCTTTCTACTTGGTGACGTGGTTTATGGATGGTGACAGGTAAGCCAACACCGGAGTAATACCGTCATACACCATCCTGTCATTAGAGACAAACCAGAGCTTACACAACACAGCTGAGAGCACTGCGTGTGGAATTCCCAGTAACGTCTACATCAGGTGTCATTTCTTTAAAACATACCCAGAAACATAAAAGTAAAAGTAAGAAGTAAAATCTTCCACTTCCCATCCAAACCCCTGCTTCTCCACAATGGTAACCACCATTAACATTTTCTTTAGTCTCCAAAAAAGAAAACTCAGCACACAGCCTTTTTAAAAATACAGATATAAGAATGAATATATTGCATGCATTATTATGCACTTAAAAAAAGATTTTATTTATTTATTTATGAGAGAGAGAGAGCATACATAAGCAGGGGGAACATCAGGCAGAGGGAGAAGCTGGCTCCCACTGAGCAGGGACCCTGATGTGGGACTTGATCTCAGAACCCTAGGACCATGACCGGAGCCAAAGGCAGATGCTTAACAAAATGGGCCACCCAGGTATCCCTTATGTATTTTTTTCATATAGTAATATTTTGACATCTTTTGATGTCAGAACATTTACTTATATTGTATAAAGATTTCATTTACTTATTTGAGAGAGAAAGGGAGAGAGCACAAGAAGGGGGTGGGTCAGAGGAAGAAACAGACTCCCCCCTGAGCAGGTAGCCCAATGCAGGACTCAGTCCCGGGACTCCAGGATCATGACCTGAACTGAAGGCAGACACTTACCCAACTGAGCCACCCAGGTGCCCCAATGTCAGGACATTTAGATTGACCTCGTCCTTCATAAAAGACCAACAGATTTCTATTAAATGTATACACCAAAATGCATTTAATCAGCTTTTTATTGATGGATTCTTAGGTTTCTAGTTTTTCCCCCTTTTTCTATACTACTACAAACAATGCTGCCATGTGTTTCATCTTATGCACATTATGGCATGCACTTTTAGGAGGGTTTAATGGGTAAATTCCTACCAATGGGATTGTTAGATAAAAGTGCTGTGTTTTTAATTTTGAGAGATGTTGTGAAATCACCAACCCTCCAAAAATATCCCACCCATTTACATTTCCACTAATGGTGATTGAGAGTTTCCCATATATCCACTCCCAAAATAGGTATTATTAGATAATTCAAATAAGCCAACCTTCTACAGAAGGTCACATTTAAAGATGCGTAGTGCAAAAGCTAAACAAGAAATGTCATTATTTTCTTGCGTTTCTCAAACATTTAAAAAATTTAACCCAACTTATAACCTAGCTTAGCACTTCTCAAAATTGCCTTCCTCTCCCTCCAAAACTCCTAACCAAAGATCTGCCCCTAGATTCTGTCTTACTTTCAACCAAAACCAGCATTCTCTACCCCAGGCAGCAGGGTTTTCCCTTTCTTGAGACCTACATCTGTTTCCCATCCCTACCCTTCTACTTAGCCCTCTTCCTATTTTCCTCTGTAGTTGTGAAGAGGAAGAAACTGAGCATGAAAACGTTGCAAATGCAGGTGGGAATTCATAAAGTCATACCTTCAGCATTGCCTGACTGTCTTACAAATTGTAAAATGTTTGCCATTCTGACAGATTAAAACAGGCACCTCCTTCTGTGTTGCATGCATTTAATTACTAGTAACACTGTCTTTCATGTCTGTGAGCCATTTATACTTCTTTTTGGGGAACTGCCTGTGCAAATCCTGGACTCACTTTTATTTTATGTTGAGCTCTTTTTAGTTGGCTAGAAGGTACTCTTTGTATGTTAAGGAAATTAGCAAGGGCTACATTCTAAAGGATGTGGCTTGTGTGCATGGAGCCAGGAACCAGGGAGTACACTCTGTTAATTCTAAACGAGTACTCTCACCATCTCGGTTCTGCCTGCTAAACTCTGTATGCTCACGGGCTTCCAGCACAATGTCTTTCTGCCAGAAACTATTTGTTAGATTTTTTTCTGTGAGGAACAACATAATTTAATATTCTTATGGGGAAAAATATGGTGGAGGAACCTGGATGTTCTGTCCTTCTCTGCATATAGGTGGGATGATTCTGTGTCCTAGAGAGAAGGCAGGACCCATCCAAGCACTCTGTTGTTATCAGTGGTGTGGGACCATATCATGGAGTAAGGTTCTGGGAGGGCCAGCTCAGAGGTAAAGTCCAGGTGAGAAAGAAGGGACTCTAGGGAGAGAAGGATGGAAACAGTGGCATTAATTTCATCCCACCTGTAGAATTCAGCTTGTGTTCTGCTATGGGCAGCCATAGGAAAAGAGCAGGACAGATGGCCTGGCCATTTCTGCCTGTCCAGCAGGCAACAGAGAAAGAGCAGTTGTGCTCAGGAAAAGAGAGACCATTGTCTTCTCTCTCCAAATGTCAGTGTAAAGAGTGCCACAGGTTGTGGTCTTCAACCTGCTCCACACTGATCTTGGCATTCTGTACCTGAGCAAGTACAGCAATTTCTAGTGCTTTAGGGAACACCCATGCCCTGGGGCTCAGACTCTTCTGAGTTTCAGGCCCACATAGCCAACCACTTATGTGACATTTCTAGTTGAATGCTTCATGAGCAACTCAAACTTAACATGTCTAAAATCATCTCTTGAATGTCCCGTTAGACCCGTCCCCATCCTTTAACTCTGGCAAAGCAGTCCCCATCCGTCTTATTGCTCAGCACCATCCCTTCCTCTCTTTTCTCTTCAACCTCCTCATCAGACCCATTAGCAGGTGTCATGAAGTACACTTCCAAGATGTGTCTTAGCTCTGTCTTCTTGCCAATTCCATCACTGCCACCCTCTAGTACATGCCCCACCATCCCTAACCTGAATTCACCCAGGCAACTTCTAGTGATGTTGCATTCATGTGTGCAAAAGCATCAGAAGTGATCATCAAACATAAAAATTATCATGCTAGTCTCCTGCCTAAACCTTTTTAGGGGATTTCCAAACACAGAAAACTCCTTATCGTGGCTTACAAAATCTTGTACAATCTTCATCACCAATTTCTCCAAAGTCCTCTCCAGCCACTCTCTCCCTCTTCATTACCCGCCAGCCACACCAGCCCTGCGTGAGTTGCTTGACAGGGCTAAGCTCTTGTCTACTAGGAGATTCATATAGGCTGTTAGTTTTTCATGGAGACTTCTTCCCCAGGTTATTTGCATGACTACCACCTCATCCTGGAAGTGTCAGGTCCTATCATCTCAGAGAAGCCTTCCCTGACCCACCCACTGAAAGAGTTCATTTATCTGCTATTCTTTTTTTCCCCTGAAGATTTATTTATTTATTTGAGAGAAAGTGAGAACACAAGGGGCAGAGGGAGAGGGAGAGAGAATCTCAAAGGGACTCCCTGCTGAGCGCGGAGCCCAATGTGGGGATTGATCTCAGGACCCTGAGATCACAACCTGAACAGAAACCAAGGGTTGGACGCTTACCCTGCTTAACCCACTGTGCCACCCAGGTTCCCCTCCATCCGCTATTCTTTACCATGGTAACCTGCTGTGTCCTTCATGTAATTCATCATAATTTAGAAATATTTTGTTTGTGAACTGACCTGGTTTTAGTGGATTTTATATCTCTGTATGGTATATCCTCATGACTCCTGCTTTTAACAGAGTATTTGGCACACAAAGGTACTCAATATACTTCTGATGAATGGATGAATGAATGAAGAATGGTTTGTAGAGGCTAGGAAAGTCACAGGGCTAGCCCTCAGCAAGAGGAAAGCACAGTTTAAGAAGGGAACAAAAGCCTCGGCATCTGATGAAGTATCTCAGGATTTAGTGAAGGGAGGCTTGAGTCATGTGCCAACCAGGAGCATCAGTAAAAGGGATTTGTAGTCACTGGTTATATATGAGTCAAATGGGATTCAAAGGCTGTAGAGAACCCCAGCATCAGATACGGAATTTGTCTTTAATATGCAGACATATACTTAACGTCGGGCATGTGATACATGGTCATCTTTGATATTTAAAGGTCTCAGAAATAATACCATGATAAGAATGTTTATTCTTTATTTTAGAAACAGTGTGACATAATGGTTAAGAAGGCAACTCTGTGGCCTGACTGCTTGCATTTGCATCCTGGCTCTGGTATTTTCCAACTCTGGGGCCTTGGGCAAGAGGCTTAACCCCTTTATACCTCAGTTTTCCTTTCTGTGAAATAAGGACAGTAACAGGTCATGCCTCATTGGGCTGTGAGCATGTGGGGAGTTAATAACTGCGCCATGCTTATGGTAGTGTCAGGTACACAGTAAACACTATAGAAATGTTAGCTATTAGAGTTATATTTCCAGAAACAGCAGGAAAGGTTGTATATGGAGATGAACTCTAAGAACATGTCTCCCAGCAATACAGTATTCTGTGGATCTAACCACATGCAGCAATTCATGAAAATTTGCACAGATAGAGATGCTATAATTTCATTGCTATTATTACCTTGAAAAGAATTCATTTGAAAGGCTAATTAAGCCACATATGCAATTCTTTAGAAGATGCTCAGAAACCTTGTACAAAGCTACGGTAAACTAAATGAATGTGAAATCTATATCAGCTCTAACAGCTAATTTCACAATTTGACTCCCCCTCAAAACCTCCAGAGAGAACTCTTAAAAATAAATGTGCCTCTTTTATTAACTTTTATCTTGGATGTTATTTCATTATGCTAATAGTCTCCCTATTGATCGAGTCTATTCTTCATTTCTCTCAAGCCTCAGGAAGAAATGCTAAAATATTCAAGGATGAAAGAAAGAATGAATGAATAAGAGCACCAGCATCAATACTATCTCACCACTTTTATTTTACAATGTCAAGTTATGAGTGTTTTATTTTATTTTATTTTACTTTATTGTGTGTACATGTTCGGTTTTATTTTAATAAAGTAACTTAGGTACTTTTACCATTTAAAACTGATCGTCTTTCTAGTGAAACAAAAAGAAAATTTAAAAATAAACAGGAAAGGGGCGCCTGGGTGGCTCAGTGGGTTAAAAACTCTGCCTTTGGCTCAGGCCATGATCTTAGGGTCCTGGGATCAAGCCCCACATCGGGCTTTCTGCTTAGCGGGCAGCCTGCTTCCTCCTCTCTCTCTCTCTCTGCCTGCCTCTCTGCCTACTTGTGATCTCTGTCTGTCAAATAAATAAATAAAATCTTTTAAAAAAATAAATAAACAGGAAAAAATTACAATAGAGAATGTCAATTTCCAATACGATCCTACAGGTTCTGCTGATTCTCCCATCAAGTGGTAGCTCTCAAGAGTTAGGAGGGTTTTAAACAATTATTAGGAGTTCAGCAGAGAGGATCACATTGCAGAAGTCCTTCTGACCATCCCTACCCTAACATCCCCTCTTCTTGATTCCTCTTCTCACTGAAATTAGTTCCCTCTACTCTTTGCAATGGAAATATCTCCCTATGTTACTGTCTTACTGTATATTAACTCCTGAACGTACATATCTGTTTCCCCCACGAGACTGTGAATGCCTAGATATGACAACCAAGACTGACTCATCTTTACATGTTCCTTGATGAAGTTTTACCAGATTGATTTGCATTTCACAAAAGACTATAATCATCTTTAATATTTGACACTAATGCAGTATTTTGGATGGCATTCCTGCTGAGAGATAAGCTCTTTGAGGGCACTAATTTCTATCTATTTGGTTCACTGCACCATGTATCTAGAACAGTATATGACATGGTGGGCCACTCGATATGTATTAAGGGAGTGAAGAGAGGAGATACCTATACCTAAAGTACTAGATTTATGGCTTATGGATCCTGTATCAGAAGTGGCCTGAGAATTAACCAGAGGCCACAACAACTGTATGGAAGAAGATGATGAGACCATTTATTTTTCTCGTAGACTAATCTCCATTTCAAATTGTAGGTCATTTACAAACATGAATACGGTCCAACACTGAGATCTGCATAGGTTATGAGCATTCAAACTGACAAAGTGTTTCATTTAATACTCTTGTTGTGGGTTAATTTGAACAGTACCTGGTTTATTTATTCCCAAGACTAGATTATATTTCCGAGGCCTTCAGAACAACTGAGAGCCAACTCGGCATCAGAGTGCCATGATGCTGTCTTTGCAGGTGTGTATTTGGCACAGGTTCTCTGAAGTTGTCTTGGCTGAAAACTCAGAATTTGCTTGTCAAAAGCAGAGATTACCTTGTGCACCATGTCCCTTTTGTTGGAGACCTCTTTAACATTTTTACCTTCCTACTGATTATGTGAAGAGAACTTGAAAAATCAGTGTCATCTGGCACCAACTGGAGAGATATTTTAATTATTCAGGAAGATGCCTACTGTGGCTGCAAAGTGAGGCCTGGCCCTATACCACCATGGCCTCTGGGACATCTGTTCTTCCTAGTGCCTCATATAACACCGGTTAAATGGTTTGTGAGGTACTATGAGGGTACGATGGTACAGACTCACACTATTCCCTACAAACAGTGAATGTTTCTCCTTGGCATAGACAATGTATCCTTTGAAAGTCAAGTCCTAGGAAGACGTTTGGTCCCCTGAGTGCCTAACTGGTAGCATATGGTATGCATAACTGGTTGACCACTCTCAAAGTATTATGTCATTGCATTAACAAAAATAAAGAGCTTTAGAAATATTTCCATTTTAATAAAAACTAGTTCTTTTTGATTCAATAATAATGTAATATGTTTCAAAGAATAAAGAAAATAAAAGGCCATTGCTATTGACTTTTCTCTTCCTATAAAGAGTGTACCTCTAGAATATTAACAATGGTGGTGTTTTAGTAGTCTGATACTGAATCAAGGAATTCATATAATTATTTCTGAGGAACAGGATTTCTGAATAACAAACATGTTACCCACTCCTCTATCCTTTCCCTCCCATCTCCTACCTCTCTTTCATATCCATCAGTCCATCCATCCATCCATCCATCCATCCATCTTTCCATTATGGAATGGATGGATACACAAAAATAGATTAAGACATGGCTCCCACCCATTAGGGAACACATAAATTTGGAGTTATGTAATGTAATGAGATATTAAGCAGAAATATATTAAATTGCATAGTGTATTCAAAGAAAGTTTTCTGATAATGACTGCACATAAAATATGTTAAGTACAGGGAGCTCTTCCATACTTGTGCTTGAACAACACAAACAGACTAACATAATAACTACAGCATAATTGCTTTTCCTCTCTTCCCAACACATCAAAGGAATAGAATTTGCTGGGGTTTTTTTTCAATTAGATTATTTAGGAGCCAGAGTAAGAGTAATTTACTGATATACTTTTAATCTTTGTCTGCCATTAGTTGTAATTGCTGCCATAAACTAAAGATAGCAAAGAAGCAGCACAACATATGGTTTATATAAAACTTTTTACATGAAAAATATTATTTTGACTGACTTAATATTTACTAGAATTTGCACCCTATGGAAGAAAAAACAGATCATTATAATGGCAAATCCTTTGTCACTGAGATTAATTCCATAAAAAATTTATGTCCTCTGTTGTCATGCTGAGAATAGCAAATAATGATGATAAACAGTGTTACAGATTCTAGTCAGAATGTCACTTATGTCCCCTGAGGGAAGATGAAAAGCTACTAAAATAGATAAATCATTGTCAGAAGTAAGAGTTCACCATTGCCCAAAACATGTATTAATGCCCCACTTACAAAGCAGCTGAGGTAACACCAAAGAAATACTTGGGAATAGTCCAACTGTTAGATTCCCTGGTCCGAAGACCTGAAGCACAGGGGTGCTCCACAGCTGCTCACTGAAAGATTGACTGGAGGGTCCAATTCAGTTCCCTCAGTTGAGAAGAGTATTCACTGTAACAATACAATAACTAACAGAGTTCTGCAATTTGATCCACCATTATCAAAGGGCAGGAGATCTGGAGAGGAAGAGTGACAAAGGATCGTTGTTATCATCTTCCTCCTCGTACAACAGAAAGAGGAAGTCACATTTTATAGCAAAGAGCTCTTGATGGTGGCTGCTTGAGTCCACTTGCAAAGAACCCCAGTCTAGACTTCAGAAAAGAGATACTTATTTTTTTAATCTCTTATTTTTAATTTTTTTATTCTTTATTTTATTTAAACATATAATGTAACCCCACCATCCTCTCCCAACCCCCCTGCCCCCCAACCCCCCTCAGTTTGTTTTGTGACATTAAGAGTCTCTTTTGGTTTGTCTCCCTCCCGATCCCATCTTGCTTCATTTTTTCTTTTCCTACCCCCTTAACCCCCACCCGCGTTACATCTCCACTTCCTCATATCAGGAAGATCATATGATAGTTGTCTTTCTCCGATTGACTTATTTCGCTAAGCATAATACCCTCTAGTTCCAAGAAAAGAGATACTTATAGTCAGGAAGTTGCACTAATGGAAAATTCTTCTGTGTCCTGGAACAGACTGAATTCTAAAAGGCATCGGTGGCAAAGCTTCCTGTGTTGGCATTAGCTGCTTTGTTCTCAAAACTCTGGCATTAGCTGCTTTGTTCTCAAAACTCTAAAATCTTTAATGGCATAATCTTTAATAAAACAGCGTTGCCTCTGAATCTCCAGAGTCTCATTTTCCTCCTCAAACTCAAGTTTGAGGAGCTGACAATGCTGAGGCTAAGCATTCGCTTGTTTCTCTGCAAAACAGGAAAATGCCAGCAAGGCACTTCTGAGTTTAGCACTTCCCAGTTAAGTTTCTTAATATTTGCCTCCTATGGAGCAACACTCTCATTCAAGGAAAACAACCTTACAGTTGGATGCCAAGACTCTTTTGAGAACATCGGAATTACTGCCCATTAATGAAAGCAAAGTTTGTCGTAGTGATCCGAAGGGGCATGTGTACCCGAATGTTTATAGCAGCAATGTCCACAATAGCCAAGTTATAGAAAGAACCTAGATGTCCATCAACAGATGAATAGATAAAGAAGAGGTGGTATATATATATACAATAGAATACTATGCAGCCATCAAAAGAAATGAAATCTTACCATTTGCGATAACATGGATGGAACTAGAGCGTATTATGCTTAGCGAAATAAGTCAACTGGAGAAAGACAACTATCACATGATCTCCCTGATATGAGGAAGTGGAGATGCAACGGGGGTGGGGGTTAAGGTGGTAGGTAAAGAAAAAATGAAACAAGATGGGATCGGGAGGGAGACAAACCAAAAGAGACTCTTAATGTCATAAAACAAACTGAGGGGGGTGAGGGGGGAGAGGGGTTGGGAGAGGGTGGTGGGGTTACATTATATGTTTAAATAAAAAAGCTTAAAGAAAAAAAAAGAAAGCAAAGTTTGTTGAAGCAGAAACCTTGAATGAACAAATAAAAATCTGGGATAGCATAAAGGCTACAGAACTGGTCTAAAATAGCTGACAAGTGAGATGATACCAAGTGAGAAAGAGAAAGAAGAAACAAAATTGCATCCAGAGGCGCAGAAACTAAAAAGACTAACATGCAGGAGAGTGGTCAGGAAAGGAGGGGCCTCCCAGGAGAGTGCTTATCAGGCCACCCCAGCAGGGGCCACGTTGTCATACTGATTATTTTATATAAAAGTTGCTTAAGAGACAGCCTGTGCAGACCACCTGAGAACTCCTCTGCCCCTGTAAATGGTACCCTGCAGTAGGAGGTAGAGAGACATCCTTCTCACCACAAATGAGAGTGTCTACATTCTGAGGAGGCTGTGTAACCAAGCCTTGCCCATCTTCAATGATTTACTACCCCCACCCAAACTCTGCCTAGCATTCCTTATTACTGAAAGCTTCCAAAATTAAGTGCTCTTTGGTCCATTCCTCAAAGACTTATTGTCTTATTGTCTAAAAAATACCTATAAAAATTGCCACCTTGGTCATTTCTGTAGGTCTCAATTTCATTATTGGGTCCCTGTCTGCACATAACAAAACTCGTTGTTTTTTGTTTTTTTTTTCTCCTGTTATTCTGTCTCATGTAAATCTAATTCTTAGTCCAGCTGAAGACCCTGAAGGTTAGAAAAGAATTCTTCCTTCCCTTCACCACATTTAAGTAGTTCTCCTGGCTAAAAGAAATTTCTAACCTCACTTCTCTTTCTTCTATATGGTTTTCACAATTCATTAATAATTATCTAACTGTGTTGTCCTTCACCATAATGCACAAAGATGCTATTTTCAAATTAATCAAAGGGACACTAATGCTAGGACCAAGTAGAACAAAAGAACCCAGAAGAATAAACCTCCCTTCACAATTTATACTACCTGAGCTTAGCCATGACTGCAAGGTTAAAAAAACTCCCTTAGGATCCAGTCTTCTCTCATAAGTCACACATCAAAATCCAAATAAATATAGTAGAAAAAAAATTGAGCTCAAAATAAACATTTGAAAAACATCATTCCCATTCTCTCTTAGGGCCTTCTGAGAGATGGACAGCAGGTATGGCCCCAGAGGACCCTTATTCCCATCCCTCAAAAGATGTGAGGCAGCCATACAGATGTTGTGGCAGTCCTTATGCCACCAAAATAACATCTGGGGGACATTGTTCCGTAGCACTAGGATTAAATTCTCCTTTTATATAAAGCTGAAGAAGATACAGGTAATATGACATGAAGGCGGGTACCAGATTTAGAACAACAGGATGCCCAACCAAACTGGAATTTCCGATTAATAAATAATTCTCCAGTGTAAGCATTTTATGTGTAATATTTGGAAAATACTTATACTGAAATATAAATATAAATATATATATGTATGTGTGTATGTATATGTCTATTTTGTTGTTTATCTGAAATTCTAATTTAACTGGGATTTTTGTATTTTATCTGGCAACCATATTTCCTGGAGTAGGTTGGGCCCCTAATCCAATATGACTAGTGCCCTTATTAAAAAGGGGAATTTGGGCACAGACACATACACACAGGGGGAACACCATGTGCATATTGGAGATACTCTGTCACAGGCCAAGGAACTACCAGAAGCTGTGAGAGAAGCTGAAATAGATCCTTCCCTTGTGACTTCAGAAGGAGCATGGCTCTACTAACACCTTGATCTTGAATTTCCAGCCTCCACCCTCTGAGACAACACATCGCTATTCTTTAAACCACTCATTTTGTGGAACATTATTAGGGCAGACCTAGGAAACTAACATGTATACAAAATTAGAATTCTATTGTCTTCTTTCTCTTTCTTTCTTTCTCTCTTTTTCTCTTTCACTCTTTCTTTCTCTCCATTTTTACTTTGGCTACAGGAACTATATTCTGGGTTAGTTGCATGAGGCATTGCATATATACAATGCATGAGATTCTCAAAAACTGAGGTCCTATAGAATCCCCAATCACATAGAAAGTACAGATCAGCTTGTAAATCTAAATACTCTCTCTATATATATATTATGTCAGTCCTCAGACAGTGAATTTCTCTACCTACTGAGCTGACCACCCATTGCCTAGCTCAGCACCTCCCTGCCAGCATTTTCTTAATCACCAGAACTTCCTCCTTAGGTTATTGGACATGTGACCTCTTTAACTCTCTGTTCTATGAAAGTCTGTCCATAAGTTAGTCTCACCCATCCCCTCTCCTTGACCAACTGGCCTATCTACCTTAGGTAGATCTATGCTAAAATACATATTTGAGAAACATATTTCTACACATACCAAAAAAGCACAAATTGAAAGATAAAGAGGGGAACTCCAAGAGAGTAACCTAAAAGCAATGCATTTATGTGTAATATTGAGTAAGTTTTGTCTGAAAATTTGGCAAAGTAGGTAGGTTACTTGCTAAGTCAATCCTGTGACATTTGGAAAGACAACTCAGCACTTCCCGGGTCAGTCTTAATATCAGGTCAGATCACTTCCAAACAGTTTAAACAGGTATTTCTCAAAATGGGATCCATGAAGACTTTATTGGCTTGTTACCATGGCAATGCCCTGGGTTCTACCTTAGAGCTCCTGAGTCATTCAGACTCTTGGACCCAAGATTTGTCCAGAGCAATTCCTATGCATATTACATGTGAGATTTGAAATAATTTAAAGTGTTTTGGTGGTTGGCTTAAACTCAACACATTCTGCTATCACTCGTTTTCTACATTTTTACAAATTGGATTCTTGTTTTCCAGCCCCCAAACAAAGAGCTATAATCTTATGACCTGGAGCTCTTACAAAAGCCCTCTGCTTCTAGTTGGGACAGGGGTATGAGGGTAGGGGGTGGGGGCCCCAGACCCAAGGACTGTGGCCTTGGTGGGAGGTGGTTTCCAGGAATCAAGTAAATAATGAACAAAGAAAGTGCTATCCACCCGTTTGCTTAGGGGCCCGAGAGTATATTAATGACACTGATGATGATATAGACGTTTTAATGTGCGGTTTCTAAACACATAAAATTTCAGTAAGCTTGTTTTATGAAGGTGGCTATCCAGTTGAACCAAGTTTTAGTACTAAGACAACATCCTGACCATTTAAAATTCAATTCTGGCCATGCAACATTTAAATTAAAAGTAACTAATGCCTCAACAGGGAAAAAGCATTTTACAGCTTTCTTTACTATAGAAAGTTACTACAGCAAGTAAAATGTGACAAAGAAATACCTGTAACGCTAAAATAATTCTATTTATTATTCAAAAAGTAATGGATTTCTTTTTAGGCACAAAACTGTTTGTTTGTAAATGCTCCACATTTTTACACGTAAATCAGGGAAATAAAATAATACTTAGGAGAACTGCAGACCAAAGTTTGAAATGACAGAATTATTTCCAGGTATTACCAACAGCATATGAAGCATGAGCTCTTTTCATGGATTTAAATAAGCACATCTCCACCCCATTTAAATCAGAGAGACAGGTTTCTCAGTTCTTATAAAACCACACACTCCAAAGCAGACATTAATTCAAGGTGTTGTTGAGCTCATGAGTGGGCTGTTTACATGTGAATATAAATCTAGGACTACACATAGATCCATAGCTTCGGGGCATTTTGGAGTAGGAGGGGGGCTTGTAAACACCGTCATGCAGTCTCTACTTCCTGCTTCTCTGATCCTACTGTGCACAGGAATTGAGGGTGCCTGGTCAAAATGCAGTCGGGGATTCCATGGTCTGGGCGGAGGCCTGAGTTCCCATGACATTTAAACTTTAAGAAAGCAAAGCTCTAACCTGTATTCTTTGTGTCAGAAAGAAAAGGAAGAACTGAGAAACTAAAGGAAACTCAAAAAGAAGGAAAGCAACCTTCATTGAGTACCTACTAGATGCCAAGCACAGGGCAGTGGATCTTGACTCAATCCCTTCTGACTGATGGCATGCCCAAGTGTGGTCTCCACAACTCAACAGACAGGAGAATTCAAGGAGCTGTCAACTGCTCACAAAATGTTCGAAGCTGAAAAGCAGAACCTTGATAAGAAGATTGAGGGAACAACTACACGATAATAATAAAATTGAACATAAGCCTAAAAGAGATATTAGGCAGCGGATAAAAATCAACTGTCTTCTATGTCCATGATGATAGGCTCCGAATTTGCCCAACAAATCATCTGGGCCCTCTCTGGTAGAGTAAAGCTCTCAGGCTCCACCTGACCTGCTGATCATTCCAGGTTGATTCTGGTCATTCTTCTACTCTCAAAGCTCAGGAGACACGGGATTTTTATTGTATCTTGCTTTTAGGAGTTTGCATATTTAAAGCTTAAAAGTAATCTCATTCTGCTCCAATGTGCATGAGGAATAAGGCACAATAAAATAGATGAGAACAGTAAGGCTCCCAGAGCTCCAGGGGCCTGTCCAAGATCACCCAGTTCATTTTAGTGGAGCTAGGACTTGTTTCCGTGTTTCTAGAAGCCAAACTTAATACATCACAACTATAAAACTAAATACAATCATTTTAAAACAGAGAATTGCCATGACAAAGATCACCTTCATGGGATTTTTTAAAAATCAATCCATGATTCAGTTTAGTAATCGTTATCTTTTCTGTGCAGGAGATAGTACTCGATCCCGCACAAGATATAAAAAGAGACAAAACAAAAATCCCTTCCAATTCTTACACAGCTCTGAGCACCTGGTATCACCCACCTGACAAACGTGGGTCTCCGAGTCTCTCTAGTAAGTGCCCGTCTGCATTGCTCATGACACTTTGTCTCACGTGACAATTCAATTCCAGCACTGGGGTCTGTATGCTTGTATCCTTTATTGACAGTAATAATTCCTAGCTTAGTCATCTTGCTCTTGTCAGTTCTCTGAGGAAGTACACTTCCTAAATCCCCAAATACTGCTGCTCTGCTCTACGCTTTCCAGTAAGAGGAGTGAACTCTCTCATCCCTCCTCGCCCCCTTCCAAGACTGATCGCAAAGACATAATAGTGACTATGAAAACCATGTTACAGGAAAATAGGTAGTATAATCTCACTTAGGTACTCAGTCTTACTTATGGACACATATATATTTATGTAAAAAGATGAAAAGGTGATTGAAAGAATACTAGATTCATGGCCACAAGGGATCTCTAATCGTATTTATAATATTTTACTTCTTGGGGTAAAACAAGATCAGAACCAAGTATCACAAAATATTACTAACATTTGTTAATTACAAAGACCGAAAACCTAAGTGCTTCTTATTATTTATATTTTCTGAACTTTGGAAAACATCTTTTAAAAAAGGAATAAAATAAACCTGTTTATTATGCAAGTTACAATTATGTCACAGGTGTTGTTGAAGTTGAAAATAGTCAGCTGGGCAGTAATAACTATTTTAAGAAAAAATTCTTTTCGTTTTGAAAACTGATTCTGTGATGTGATGTGAGGGGGAGATGAATCATTTGGCAATGCAGAGATCAGTGAGAATAATTTAGTTGCTATGAGTTAGAATTAGTAACTCTTTCTATATTAGATAGAATTTACCAAAAAATTTAACATCAGAATGCAGGTCACGCAAGTCCCTTAGAAATAAGAGAGGCATTGGACAGAAATTTATACAACTAATAAAAATGAATTAAAAAATATATATCCTTAAAGAGATTGAGATAGTCTCTCAGAAGTTAATAACTCTGTTTTGCTTAGCAAAAAACTCCCAACGTTTTGATGATTTCTGACAGGGATGGGTTCAAATTACAAACACTTCCAAATGTCATCTTAGTATATACTTTCAGGTGGCTCTTGGTTCCCTCACCCCTACGTTTTTCTTCAGAACAGTCAATGCAGTGATGAGCTGCGCTCTCTGAGCTCTGTTTCACACTAGGCTTGGTTTTTGTTTTGTTTTGTTTCCCTTTTCAACCACTGGAGCACCAAAGAGCAGCGAAATGTCAAAATGAAGAAGAATAGGAAGCAAGGGCAGAGATAATCAAACCTAGATAATCTCCCCTGAACAACATTTATTGTGCATCTCCATTTCACAGGACTTAGTTTAATGACTAGAAGCTTGTTCATGATAAAAGAGTAACTTTATTTCTGTTAACTGAGTTTGTTTTAATTAAATTGCAAGAAAAAAAAATAGACTTCTCAAGACAGGTCAGTGTTCAGATCGAAATCATTTTCAACCCAGCAATTTTTACAGCCTTTGGTTCACTATTCATATGCTAATAGAATAAATTAGCTGAGGCCTAAGCTCTTTTCTCTTATTCTATTAAAGCTCTTCCAAATAATTAAAAAACATAAATTATGTATGGTTGATTCTTAGAAAACGGTAGAATTTAATGTAATGTCACAATGTTAGAGAAGAAATAATGAAGGAAAAATACATTCCTGTTTTAGTCTAGGCTATGCATAGTTCAGATCTGACTTATAAAGATTTTCATGAAATATAAAACACTAAACTTACTGTATTTTCACATTCCTGTAGTTTTGCTAATCCCATGAGTCAAGGCCAGTACAAGAGAAAGACTACGCTGAGTGAAATAGGTCAAGCTGAGAGAGTCAATTATATGATTTCACTTACTTGTGGAGCATAAGGAATAACACGGAGGACGTTGGGAGATGGAGAGGAGAAGTGAGTTGGGGGAAGTCGGAGGGGGAGACAAACCATGAGAGACTGTGGACTCTGAGAAACAAACTGAGGGTTTTGGAAGGGAGAGGGGTGGGGGGTTTTGTGAACCTGGCGGTGGGTATTGTGGAGGGCAAGTACTGCATGGAGCACTGGGTGTGGTACATAAACAATGAATTTTGGAACACTGAAATAAAATAAAATTAAATAAAAAAAAAGAGAAAGACTCTAATTCGAAGGAAAACAGTGAGCAAATAATTGAATTCTTTGCCTGGGTCTGTACTATATCCTCTGTGTATGACCGGGGCATCTCAATCTTTCTGGTCCCTTTTGTCTTTAATAAAAATAAGACTTCTAAGACCTCTTTTGCCTACCTTATAACTGTTCAAATGAAATACTGTACAGGAAAGTACTTCAGAAACTATTAGGCCTTATGTAGACTTAAAATAACCTACTCTAACATGAACTTAAATAAAAATAAATCAAAGGGTAGGGATGAAAGATTTCCATGTAGGAAAGATTTAGGGTTTTTTCACCGTCCTCCTACATGCTGTGTCCTGCTACTTGGGACAATTTAGTCCTGTGTACCTTACCTTAGAGATAACTCCAAAAAGGATTTTCCAGGGACTAGGAGAGCAATATGCTCTGGAATTTCTTTGACTCACTTTTCTGAAAAGGCCCATAGTTTTTTGACCCCAGCACTGGCCCACTTGACAGTGTCTACAGCTCCCATCCCAGACCCCTGTGTCTCAGTCCACTTTCTTCATTAGGACACAGGGGCTCAGAAACTCTGGCCATTGTGGTGACAAGCATATGCATGTGACTGTTAAGATGTTCTCTGAAACCTTGCAGAAATCTCAGTTGAGTCCAATTTGTACCCAAAGTTTTATTATTGGAGCCTTATCTCCAGCAGATCACAGGGAAGAGGAGAGAAGAAAAAGAGAAGGTGTACAGGGTAGTGAGAGCAGTCATGGGTAAGCATAACAAGGACACTTTTTCATTTCTAGCCAGCTTTCTTTTATCCCTTAGAATGAAATTTCTTACCCTTTCTCAAAAGGCAGGGGAGAGGGAACTTGAGAGACCGTTTTATTCTGTGCGCCCAAGATGGAGGGAAATCCTGATCAGAAGAAAGATATTAAGGCAACGGAAAAGGAAATGGGTGGCCTATCCCTGGGATCTCTGGTGCAGAAGAAAAGAGGGGGTAGTTTAGAAATAAGGAGATGTTTTGTAGGTCTTGGGTCCAAAGTCCCTGGCTATTTTCTGCTTATGCTTACCCCGCTCCCCAGCTCCACGTTCTCCTTAGCACCCCAGTCTCAGAGCAGCAATCACACTCCTCTCCCCTGTCTCATCCCTGCCTCTTTGGAACATCTACTCCAGGCTCCCAAAGCTGGAGGGGCACCTAATCTGCCTCTACTTAAGGGAAGTGAAGTGAAGACCCCATCCCTGTGTTAGCAGGGCGTCTCTGGCATTCTGGATGACCAGCTCCTACAGAGCTACTAGAACCCCATGTGTTAATTATTGGGGGGTTAAACAGACTTGTGGAAGTTGGTCATTATTCATACAATTCTTTCTGTTGAAAAACACAGTCTAACTCTTAATAAACAACCTTACAGAGCTTACTTACAGAGTTTACTCCTAAACTCAAGAAGGCTAAATAAGAAAAAAGAAAGAAAATTGAAAAATAAATGGCCATATCTGCAGATGTACCAAAGCTTATGAATAAAAAAGGACTAATATGAATCTTTTTATTTTTTTGTAATAATTAAAAATTCATTGTCCTCAGTTGATAGTTGATGGCTCTATCTAAATTGACTTTGTTCTCTGCAGAATTCCAGATGACATATTACAATGGAATTTAAAGAAGAATCTACCCTTAAACCTTTGTTTGTTTCTGCATTTTTTTAAAAAAGATTTTATTTATTCATTTGATAGGCAGAGAGGCAGGCAGAGAGAGAGGAGGAAGCAGGCTCCCGCTGAGCAGAGGGCTCAATCCCAGGACCCTGAGATCATGACCTGAGCGGAAGGCAGGGGCTCAACCCACTGAGCCACCCAGGCGCCCCTGTTTCTGCATTCTTAATTCCCAGCAAAAGGTCCTCAGACTGTTGTTATACCTTCCCATTGTCTGGCAACTCATTAGGCAAATGGTGGAAGATGATTGACATGGATAGAGTCACTTCAACTCTCTGACATCTTTGTCTTTCCCATTATGCCAAATTCAGAAAAAGAAAAGACTACAAAATCATGGGCTGAATGCTCATAAACAGGGAATAACTATTGACAGAAGACCTAAATCAAGGAAAAACATAGTAACTGGAAAGAGAATTTTTAAAAATGGAGATGGCTTTTCAAAGTCATATGGGTAAATGATTCCCTGGGCTCTCTTTATAGATGGCTTTTCTCCTTCTAATGCATGGCCAATGTACTTACATATCCATTTTCACAAACCCTCTTCAAGGTGGTTTTTAATAACATTTACTGAGTGCTTTTATTTGTGGAAGACACTGTGTTTAGTGCTTGGCACCTGCTGTTTCTTTTGAACCTCATGACATCACCAGGAGGCCGTTTTATGGCAATTATCATTTGACCCATAAGGACACTCAGTCACACCCAGGCAAACATGCCTTGGATTGAACAGCTGCAAGTGAGGGGGAGGGAACAGGGCTTCAATTGCAGGCAGACTCCAGAGCCGGTGCAGTTCCTCAATGTGCTAATCCTGTTTCCTGAGGAAGAACATGAGGTTCAGAGAGGTTGGGTTTACTTATACCAGCTAGGGGTTAGCAAATACAGACTAAAAATGGGAAGTAAAGCCATCAACGGCCACGAGACTTGGATTTAAGAATGACTATTTCCCAAGTCAATCCGAGAAAGACAATTATCGTATGATTTCACTGATATGAGGAATTTGAGAAATAAGGCAGAGGATCATAGGGGAAGGGAGGGAAAAATGAAACAAGATGAAACCAGAGAGGGAGACAAACCATAAGACACTCTTAATCTCGGGAAAGAAACAGGGTTGCTGGAGGGGAGGGAGGTGGGAGGGATGGGGTGGCTGGGTGATGGACACTGGGGGAGGGTAAGTGCTATGATGAGTACAGTGAATTGTGTAAGACTGATGATTCCCAGACCTATACCCCTGAAACAAATAATACATTGCATGTTAATAAAAAAATAAAATAAAGGCCATGCATTCCAAAAAAAAGAAAAAAGAAAGAGAAAGAATGACCATTTCCCCCAGTTTGATCAATGAATGGGGTGTGGTCGCAGCACAGATTCAGTATTATTTAATTCTTCATAATATTTTATTTTGTTTAGCTTCTGATATGTTTGTAGACTAAAACTTTACTACAGCAATATTTCAGAGAATCCATGGCTTTATGATTTTTATTGAAGAGTATATATATATATATATTTTTAAAGATTTTATTTATTTATTTGAAAGACAGAGATCATAAGCAGGCAGAGAGAGAGGAGGAAGCAGGCTCCCTGCTGAGCAGAGAGCCCAATGCAGGGCTCGATCCCAGAACCCTGGGATCACGACCTGAGCAGAAGGCAGAGGCTTTAACCCACTGAGCCACCCAGGTGCCCCAAGAGAATATATTTTGATGAAAAAACCTAGATACTAGAAAACCCATCATAGTTACTGTCTTCATATACAGATAGCCCACTTCAAGTGGAACTGAAAACTGATGGCAGTTTATATAGGAAGAGCTACAGCTGACAGACACAGTCAACTATAAATGATACTGATGTCCTCCTGACTTCCACCGCTTGGTTGGTAGCCGTCTCTTGGGTGGTAGTGTATTTATCTTTGGGCTCAGAGCAGCATTCAGGCCAGCTGAGACTATAAGAAAAAGAGCTTCACAGTTCCTCCCCATGCTCAGAGTCAGCTTCCTTTCCAGAAGGTGGTAAAACCTACAAGCAGTAGGAACAAGATGAAGAGTCTGGTATTTTGATCCCATCCAAGAGTCCCCTCAGCATAAAATGGGCCAAAAGAACTGAACTGCCCCCACAGACTCTTCTGGCATCTGCATTATTTAATTTCAGTAATTACAAATTCTCTCAAAGCCAGAAAAATCCACCCACATCCAAATAATTCCAATATACACTATAAATTATGGCGACTGTTAAGACAATGTTATCTTATTATTTCTGGTCGACAAATTGATCTTTTAAGAAGAACTTCCTTTGCATAATTTTAAAACAAGTTTCCCCAGCGTTTATAAGAAATGAGCTCTCCTGCTGATGAAGAAGGAAGATGTGTGCCAGATTTATCTTGTGGAATATGACTGCACTGGGAAAGTCAACCCTCTCATCTTCAACACCAGAGATCAGGGATCTTTTCATTTTCATTTCTATCTCTGTTTCCACTTCATGATCTCTCTCTCTCCTGTGAAATCTGTTTTTATTATAGCAAACTCATCAGTAGTGCCAATATGGCCATTCATTCTTCTAACAAAATTCTAAGCTGCAGGATTCCCAACTTCTCTGTCCAAATTAAAAGATTATACATTAGCACAGAAGTTAATTCCAGAAGAAGCCTCACTTGCGGAGACAGGACACAAGGAAACATTCATTTAATCTATGTTTTTAAGAGAGGACAAAAAAGAATTTTCTATGAAAGATGTTCACTGGTAACCACTTCATTTTTTATCACAAGGTGGTACACATATTTTCTTCTAAATTGTAATCCACAAAAGGTTGTTATCTTGGCCCAATTATAACAAGGCAAACAGCTCCAAAGTCAACCAATCCCAGCCATTCCCATTTCCCAGTGGGAGACAGGGAGATAGAGGTGCAAGGAAGACTGGTAACAGCAAAACATCACAGTGGATCGAACTGTGTAAACATCTACTTTCATACTAAATGTATATATACTTCATAATCAAACGACAACACACATCTTAAGGTCTATCCATTGGAGAGTTAGAGGCTCCCAACAGTTATTCATACATACATGTATCCTATACACTACAGGGTTAACCAGATAACCAGTACAAATGGAACCGACATGAAGCAAAACCGATGCCAATTTATGTAACAGCTGCAACAGCCAAACACAATAAACTGAAAATGACATTAATGATACACGAATACTAATACTTGCAGCACCTGGGTGATTCAGTTGGTTAAGCATCTGCCTTCCACTCAGGTCATGATCCCAGGGTGCTGGGATGGGACCCAGCATCAGGCTCTCTGCTCCATGAAGAGCCTGCTTCTCCCTCTCTCTCTGATGCTCTCCCTGATTGTGGGCTCTCTCACTGCATTTCTCTCTCTCAAGTAAATAAATAAAGTCTTTAAAAAAATACGCAAAGAAATCTGTGAAAACTCTATGCATGTAGACAGTAGGAGCTCGGCAAAGCTTCCGGTTGTGGTGTTAATAGCTAGACTTCTGGGGATTATACTAATTTTATATCCTCAGAATCTGGTAACATAATAACATGTTATTTTTACTTTCAGATACCAAATTTTAGTTTCCCTTCATAATTCACGTAGTTGGTTACTAGTAAATACCCCAAATATGTAGGTAAAAATGAATGTTCTTTGACTCTAAGAATAAAAACCTTACTCTGGTATTTTGGATAAGTTCTCAGTCCGTGAGGAGAATGTTCAGGGTCCATCTACTTGAAGAAACTCTGAGGTAGGGTCATATACAGAGGCCCAAAGGAGTACCAAAATGAGAGTATGGAACCACCCACAACTTTCCTTTAAAATGTGACAAGAGGGACGCCTGGGTGGCTCAGTTGGTTAAGCAGCTGCCTTCGGCTCAGGTCATGATCCCAGTGTCCTGGGATCAAGTCCCACATCAGGCTCCTTGCTTGGCAGGGAGCCTGCTTCTCCCTCTGCCTCTGCCTGCCACTCTGTCTGCCTGTGCTCGCTCTCTCTCTCTCTAACAAATAAATAAATAAATAATAAAATCATTAAAAAAAGTGACATTTTAAACCAACAGGCAACCATCTTATAAGATGAAATTTTATAGAGTTAATAAAGTTGAGTGAAAAATTCAATAATTTTGTTAATGGGTAGAGATGATGAAGCCGAGTATGACCATTTTAGAAGATTTTGAGTGTGGCCATTTAAATAGCTGACCAATGAAGAGTTATATTCTCCAATCCTAATCCAACTCATCTTGCATAACATCTCTGAATACAGTACCATTTTTTTCTATTCAGAAATATTCAATGCTTCTGAATTTTCTACAAAGCATTGCCAATTCATCTGAAATTTATGCAAAATGGACTTAGATCTGGAAATACTATCTGTTAAAATGAATTCAAAAAGAAGTAGAAAATTTGGACACTACTAAAACTATTCAAAAAATGTCTTCAATAGTTAAAATCTTCCTTATCTAAGAATCATTTCAGGGTTATGCATTATTACAGAGTAAAAGAATATAATCATTTATTGGGGATAAATACCTTAATAACAGAATTTACAAAAGGATTATAAGAAAGAAAAAAATACTGGTCAATGTCACTCAAAAACATCCATGCAAAAATTCCAAACAAAATATTGGCAAACTAAATATAGCAGCGTGTATAAAGGATAAAATTTTATGACTAATATCAGTTTATCTCATGAATTCAAAGGTGGGTTGCCATCAGAAAATCACAGCATAATTCACCAGTTAGTATTAAAGGCAAAATTCACTTGATCACCTCAAATGATACAGGAAAAGCATTTGATAAAATTTAATATCTATTATTTATTTATTTGTGGGGATGGGGCAGAAGGAGAGGGAGAGGGAGGAATCTTAAGCAGGCTCCTGCCCAGTGCTGAGCCTGACACGGGCCTCATCTCACACCCCTGAGATCACGACCTGAGCCAAAATCATGAGTCTGATGCTTAACTGACTGAGCCACCCAGGCACCCCAATATCTATTAATTTTTAAAACGATCATTGTACATCAGGAATAAAAGAAAACTCTTAATCTCATAAAAGTAATTAACAAATATCATTGCACTTCATGGTAAAACATGAACTCTTCCCCTCTGAGATCATGAAAAAGGGTACTCACTATCATCACTTCAACATTTTACTAGAGGAGTAAAGGTGAAAATGGAATACAAAATATATGACTTAGAAGGAAGAAATAAAATGGACAACACTCATAGATTGTCTCTCTCTATAATCTACTGTTTCTACAGAAAATTCAAAAGGGTGTACAAATAAAAAATGCATTAAAATTAAAAACTTGCTGGGGCACCTGGGTGGCTCAGTGGGTTAATGCCGCTGCCTTCGGCTCAGGTCATGATCCCAGGGTCGTGGGATCGAGCCCCGCATCGGGCTCTCTGCTCTGCGGACAGCCTGCTTCCTCCTCTCTCTCTGCCTCTCTGCCTACTTGTGATTTCTGTCTATCAAATAAATAAATAAAATCTTTAAAAAAAAAAAACTTGCTGAAAAATAGTTACACAAAAGTAAGATATATTTACTATTAAGCTTCAAAATATATTTACATGTATTTTCAAATATTTTATATCCATGCTTTATTAGAAGAAAGTTTAAATAATTTCTTAGCTTCAGCTAAAAAAATAAATCATTAAATTATTTAATATTTCAATAAATTCTTCTATGACAGAGAAAAAGGCAATTACTCTATCCTATTAAATTTATTACTATTCTATTCCACTCAAATTAAAATGAGTTATATGGTCAGCAAGAGCAGGAAATGAAATGAGCCACACTTGACTGTAAGTTTCTCAAAGTCAGAGAGAAGGTCTTGGTTAGGTTTGCCTAAGAAAAAATTCAATGAGAGAACATGGATTTAATGTACAGCAAAGATAAAGAGAGAGAGACTGTGGATAGAAGAAGGAAAACATTTCATTCCCAGGGACAGTAAATGCAGGAATTAGGCCACAATGATTTTTTGAAAGGAAGTAATCATCAAAGAAAACAAAAAACCAGGGGGTCTAGTCTAACATGTCAACAGCCCCCGGGGCAGGTGGCAGTTCCATGGGCCCTTGCGGATTTATGGGTTAATCTCTTATCGTGTCCAGCACTCTGGGAACACTTGGTGAGTGATAAATATTTCAAATCTTACTGGCCAACCAGCTGGAATCTGTTTTTTACTTAGTGCACTTCTATTGCCTTTGCTGTTCCCAGCAGCTTTCCGGGTGTCAGTCTGCATTACTATGGTTTTCACAACTGGGTCAAAAAGATAAAGCTTCTATGCCTAATTACACAGTGTGCTCACGTACTTTGGCAGTCATTCCTATGAAGAAATTTATGTTGACCATTTTTGGTCTGTCCTCTCCCATTCTTACCATGCAGGCTCTGCAATAAGAATTATAAATATTTTATATAATATTTGCATGTCGGAACATGATTTAATATCAATAGTAGCATTTTGGAGCTAAAAGCAAATTAGACTTAGGAGATCGTGAGACACTAGCAGGTAACTTTTCTTTTCTTCTTCTTTTTTTTTTTCTTTCCCCTGAGAGAAACTGTGAAACAACAGAACAGTCTGTGCTGCATACATAATTAAAACAGATGTTCTCAATCTTAATTTTCATAGCTAATTTTGACAGCCAAAGAAATGCACTTGTCTTTTGTATAGTCACCTATTTTCTCTCAAATGTGTCCTATTTCATCGCCCACTGGCGATGCTCAGAAAGAAAAGGGTGATGTGATGGGAGGCATTCATGTAACAGCAAGAACTCTGCTATGTTACTGGTACGTCAGGGAACGGGAACAGCCATCACAGACAGTGACCAAAGATCATTTTAAAGTCCACGCAGTCTAAGCATTTTTATGCACTAGCCTTGCAGATCACGGTTTTCACTGGCTTTCTGTGGTTCTCCGTGACAGAACCACACAGAAAACACAGAGAGAGAGGAGAGAACTGTCACCCAGTGCTTTGTGGTGGCGTTTGTCATTTTCACACCCATGTCAGGGCACCGTCTGATTGGCACCTAAGTTCTCTTCTCACACATCTGCCAACAACCAGATCTGTGAAAGGTTGTGAGCCAGCTCTGCAACTTTCCTGAGGAGGCGAAGGTGCTGAAACAATCTGAGGGAGGCAGCCCTGCTCTCTGCTGCCCCCTGACCAAAAAGCCCCCTCTCTCTCCTCTAGTTCTCTTCCCCTTACTGGGGAGAGGCTAGGGCATCCTCCAATCCTACAGTGCAGATTGGGGAATACCTCCAGGGAGCTCCAACCCCCTCCAGTGTCCACAGTAACTCCGCTTCATAATTATGCTGGGATCTTCTGACAACTAACTCAAACATAGCCCATTTCCAGCCCACTGTAGGTGGTGGTTTCATTTTCCCTAAGGAACCCAGTGTGGGATGAAGCAACTCTCTGGGTCCTTACCAATTGCACAAGACTCTGGCTATGTTCAAGAAAGTGTCATCAAGGGCAGCTGGTGTTGGTTTCATGCAGCCTGTGAATTCATGTAGCAGGAGACCCTCCCCCACTTCCAGGAGTGATGCACAAGGAGGAACCACAAAGTCTAAGGGGCAAATAAAGCTCATTCTGATCTGAACGATGGGCCGTATTGAGGGGATGTGATCCAGTTAAGGTGGTTTGAGGGGATGGAGGGGGAACAAGCTGACATCCCTCACTGGGAAGATGGTAATGTCTTGGTTCAGGGAAGTTCCACAAGTTTGGGGTTCCAGGAGATGGACTTACTTCCAAGGAGAGGAGACAGGAAATCAGAGACAACCCTAATGGACTAGAACATGGAGTAAGGGAGGGAAGGGTGTTCAACTCTTCAGAGAAATGTTGAACAAAGCAGATTTGTGTGGAATTCACACACAAAGCATGCTCAGTGAAAGTAAAGGTCAGAAAGGCTGTGAGCCAAGTGGGTTCTCAGCAAACCTAGGGTTTACCAATAATTTGGCAAATCCAGGGCTGAAGACAGCATAGGTAGCCCAGCAGCTGGTCTCTGAGGCACTGTCTGGCTCCATATTCAGAGGTCAGGAAACAGGATCTATCTGAATCTTCTGAATAACTTTGGTACCAAATACTAGGCTCGGTACTTGACATAGGTTTTGCCTAATCCTCACAAACTTTCACACAACGGGGAAACCAAAATTAACTCTACATCTCACTAGTCTCAGCTTAAAAGTCACTTTCTCAGAGTAGACTTCCCTGAGACCATTATCTAAATTAACTTTCCTCATTATGCTCTCAATTATCTTCTACCTCATCTCATGTCACTCAGCATAGCTTATAATTTGATATTCATGAGAGTGATTAAAGCTCCTTGTTAGCATACATTGTTTCATTTTATCTGCTAAATGTGTCCCCACAGTTTCTGGCACACAGGCTCACAGAAAATATTTTTGCACCTTTGACTACGTGGAAAGGAATGCATTGAAACACCAGTGAATTGCATGTGAGCTCCAGAGGCCCTTGTGGGTTCAAAGTTCCACTCAATGGACTTGTGGTCACTGCACAGACTAATGTGCCTAAAAATCAGAATGATATTCATCATCACATAAATGGTACTGGGTTTTTTTTTTTAAGATTTTATTTATTTACTTGTCAGAGAAGGAGAGAGAGAGAGAGAACAAGTAGGGGGAATAGCAGGCATGGGAGAGGCAGGCTCCTCACTGAGGAGAGAGCCTGCTGCAGGACTCGATCCCAGGACCCTGGGATCATGACCTGAGTCAAGGGCAGATGCTTGACTGACTAAGCCACCCAGGCAATCCTGAGATTGTTTTAAATAATCAAAATTAACACTGACTAGGTTTTCCTAAAATCTGGCAATAATATGAGAGATGAATTTTATTATTTCACTTCTCTGCTGGATTTCCAAGAAAAAAGAATAGACAGAAATATGCACTTGTGGAAGTCCATCTACTTGTGCTTATTTACACCATTTTCTGTTAGGAAAACTGTTAAGAGAGATTTCAATAGATCCCTGAGAAAAAGAAGGCTTCCTTTAGAGTAAATGTGCTTGACTGATATACAGGCTTCTTTACTACTGGGCTTTTCAGAGACACTAATGTGAAACTATTCATTACAGTTCTCCTCTGTGTGTGGGGGGGGCAGTGGGAGTGGCCAGCATATAAACATTGATACTAAGCATAGCGTTCTGGAGG
The DNA here is from genome assembly GCA_003697995.1 of Taxidea taxus jeffersonii. NCBI lineage: Eukaryota > Metazoa > Chordata > Mammalia > Carnivora > Mustelidae > Taxidea > Taxidea taxus. The sequence goes on along the minus strand of ML101301.1, from coordinate 15,373 downwards.
TACCAATGGACTCCATGCCCGTCCCCACAGAGAGAACAGAGTTTGTCAAGTTGCTCTTGTGTTCAGGTAAAATCAATATCAAGAAGCGGTACCTTAGGGCGCCTGGGTGGCTCAGTGGGTTAAGCCGCTGCCTTCGGCTCAGGTCATGATCCCAGGGTTCTAGGATCGAGTCCCGCATCGGGCTCTCTGCTTAGCAGGGAGCCTACTTCTCCCCTCCCCTCTCTGCCTGACTCTCTGCCTACTTGTGTAATCTCTGTCTGTCAAATAAATAAATCTTTAAAAAAAAAAAAAAAAAGAAGCGGTACCTTAAATCCCATCTTCCTAATCCTGGCTGGACAAACCCTGAACACAACCAATCTTCCAAGGATATATAAACAAGAGCTTGCAAACAAGAAACCCATCAATCACTCTACTGTCGAGTTTACCCTGCACTGTAGAGGCTTTTTCAATTTCTGCCCAAGGCTGTCTCATCTGAATTGACTGCTCCACACGCCACCAGATGAAAATATGTCTGCATTTTAAGAAATTGCACTGGCAAGATCTACGCTATACTCCACACGTGACCTACATTAACTAGTTCCAAAGAAGGTACTTTTATTCTCTTTTTAGGAACAGGAAACTGAAGGCCAAAGATGCCAAGTAATGTTCTCAAGGTCACATCATATGTGGTGGGGTCTGGATTTGAACTTGGGTCCTCTAGCTCCAGCTGTTTTCATGGCATGGACTGAGAGACTCTTGCTCAAGTCCTGCTCCCCATGTCTTTCTGTCCCTCAGGATAGCTTGTCCCACTACCCCACAGTCACACCACAGTTCACAAGGTCCTCTTTGATCATGTATAGCTGGGCCATCATCCTTTTCAAGGAGTTCCCCACACCCCACACTGGAGGGCCTCTTAATTCTCTCCCAGCCTTGGCAGAGAAGGGCCAAGCCCGCGTCATGGCTCCTGCCAAAGTTATTTTTGGTGTTTTTGGTTGCTCAGCAGAATCTCAGCTTCCTCACTTCATCTGTTTTCTCTTCATCCAGACTCCCGGCTCAACTTCCCTCTGCTGCTCAGGCTTGGCTGGGAGACTTTGACTCAGGACTGAGGGCATCCATTCATGGCTGCATTTTGTGATGATCATCCTCTCACACCTCCTGACTACCCCGCCTCCTCAACCTCCCTGAGTATAGAGTGGGAACGTGGCTGATGGCAGCCTGGACCAGATTCACAGGGCAAGGTATTCTGTGAGCTCTCCCACAAACATCCTTCATTCACTTCTGTCTCCCCAAATGTTTACTCTCATTCTCAGAGGATTTCTCCAAGAGCCCTCTCAGTTGCAGGACAGCTCTGTGAGTAGATCAAGGTCTTTTTGGTGTTTTCTCAACAGGGAGGTGCTCAGCAGCTCAGAACATCTGACGGTTGCAAATTTACGAAGAAGCTGCCAGGGTGATGAGTTGGGAGCACGCCAGACATGACACAAGGTAGCAAAGGTGGAGATAGAAGAAGAGGGGAGAAGAGGGAGCTCATGTGCATCCCTTCAGCGTTTCCTGCCATGACTGTCGGCTTCATCAAGCCAGAAACCTGAACACTTCTCACTCGCCCTTATGGTCAGCCACCAAACACCAGATAGAAATCTAT
>ML101301.1:0-13355 GCA_003697995.1 Taxidea taxus jeffersonii | reverse complement strand
CCCAATCTGGGACACCCGTCCTCTCTACTCCAGTACCATATTACTGCCTTTGTTTTCTCTAGCTGTTTTTTGCCCAGACTGATGTAAGAGCCTCCAAATGGATTTCCTAGACTCTAAAATCATTCCTCTCTCAAACCCTCCTTCTCAAAGCCTTCAAAATTCCAATTACAACATTTCCCTCCTCGAAACACTTTTTTGATGCCTCAGATTTGCTCAGCTTGGAGTGAACATTGCAATCACTTGGGTGCTTTTCTCCAGACTTACATTTTTAAGCTCTACCCATAACATCATCAATCAGAGTCACTTGGGCATAGGGCCCAGGTACACATAGTTTGGAAAAGGTTCCTGGTGAATCTGATGCACATCCCACTGAAAAATCACTGGCCTCTCAGGTGAAGGCCAAACTCTGTAACATGGCATTGAAAGACATTTATGCGCCAACTTGCTTCAACCTGCCTCATCAGCCATTCCCCTCTATCTACCTTAGACTCCGAAAATACTGCTTTGTTGTTTTTTTTTTTTTTTTCTTAAACAAGGTTCCTAAACTGGTATGCTGAGCCATGCCTCTGCGCCTGTGCTCTTATCCACAGGGAAAATGACAACACATCCTTCTAGATCCAGCTTAAAGAGCATTTCTATGAAATCATCCCCACCTCCCACTTCAGAGTTTCATCACTCCCTGCCTTGAGCTTCCATTGTTTCTTGAACATACCAGTTCAGAAATAGAGTATTTTAGATGGATCTGATATTATTCAATGAGGTAAAAATATCAAAGTCAAAAATCACTCTTAAAAATTCCTTAAATCAGGGCGCCTGAGTGGCTCAGTGGGTTAAAGCCTCTGCCTTCGGCTCAGCTCATGATCCCAGGGTCCTGGGATCGAGCCCCATGTTGGGCTCTCTGCTCAGTGGGGAGCCTGCTTCCCCTTCTCTCTCTCTGCCTGCCTCTCTGCCTACTTGTGATCTCTGTCAAATAAATAAATACAATTTTTAAAAAAAATTCCTTAAATCATTCATAAAGTAGGCAGTTTGGTCTAAACAAGGACAGTAATATGTATATGTAGGTATACACACACACATAGCAAATATAACTATGCATTATTGTTTAAACACTTTTTATACTTGGTAGTGAGCTCACATTGTAGTCCTATAGGGACAGAGACCCCAAGGGAACAACAAATTCATATGTCCCATTCGACCTTCTTTTCAAGACATTCTGTCCCCAAGGGGAATGTTTCATCTGTGTTTCTCATGAGTGTTCCATGATGGCAGTAGGTAATATTTTGAACATAGGCCTGTTTGAGAAATACCAGATTAGAGCGCTTTAAACAAATCCCCTTTTAAGGCGTTTTAATGTGCCTGTCGTTTGCCTCCAGTGTGAATATGCAAAAAGAGAACAGAATATATCAGATTCCCCGAAGTTATTTGATTATAGAATGTCATTTTCGTAGAACCAGCATTTCGAAGAATACTCTGGAAAAAAGATCTGCCTTTCTTGTTCTTCACTGAAGTTGCAAATGAGAAGCCAAATGAGACAGACTGCTCTGGTTCTTACCCAAAAAGAAGGAAGGCAGACCACAGCACCTGGAATAGCATCTGGGCCATTTTCTAAGAGGATCTCCACTCTGGAGTTGTGCCTGCCTCCTGAGTGCTCCTGCCTGGGTGTAGCCTCCCAGCTCCCCAGGGGCCACCAAGAGAGAAGCAATGAGGCTTGGACTTCCAGGGCATTACTCACTTTAATAACAAAAGTGTAGTTTTAGGACAGGGCATTGTCTAGAAACTGTTGCCACTTATTTGGTAGAATGATTCAAATAAATACGTATGTTGTTTGCTAACACAGTAATTTGCATTTATGAGGTTTGCAGTCAGTTTGGTGCAGGCATTCATTTGGAAGATCTGGAACACTGGAGGGGGTGGAAAAGTAGAACTTAGATGCATACAAGTGGTTAAATGTGGACCTATCCCCATAATTATAAACACATCTGCAAAGGCCAAGTGAGTAGAGATAAACTCTCAGTGGGAAAGGAGAAGCTTCTATGTAGACTCTGTGGTTAAAATCTGCCCTTTCAAAAAATATGGCGAAAAACCCCACAAAACTGCTTAGTGGTCAAAAGGAAATTAGGCTGAATTTAAATTGACTTGTGCTGTGCACAACTAACGTTTTAATAAGAGACACAAATCCAATGTGCTATTTGAATACTAAATTCAGATCATGATGCTCTCATTGACTCATGCAGGGAAAGGAGCCCAGAGTCGTGTGTTAGGAACCCCATGCCCAGCTTGGCTCTGTCGAGAGCCGATGTATATAACCTTGGAAAAGTCATTTAATTTGCCTGCGCCAGAATATTTTTCATTTGCAAAAAGAGTTGTGCTAGTTGATCTCTAAGGCACCTTTCAATTACAAAGTTTTGTGAATATGAATGTTGTGTTACTGGGATAAAAGGAGGAATTGTGGAAATTTTACTTGAAACTACTTTGACTCAACTGACCTACACTTTTTAAATAAAACTGATGTTTAGTTTTTAATTCACTTTCTCCTTATGTGTTGTTTAAAAGATATAATTAGAATAGAAAAATATAATAGTAATCTTTTATGAAAACATACAAAAATAATAAATGCAGTGAGAAAGAGTTCAAGATAAGATGAGAAAAGTATTTTTATGCAGCAAATAGAGTTTTCAGACCTTAGTTGATTTCTGGAAAAAAATATACATATATTAGTGTCTGATATATAAAAAACACGCAAATGGGAACTTTGCCCTTTGTTGTAAAAGCATCTGCCAAAGAACAAGGCTGCTTTTCCAATAGATTTGTTTCCACTGTCTAAAATTGATATTTTGACCCTAAAAGTTACATGTGATCAAGTATTTGTACAGGAAAATTTTCAGTTCTTTTTTCCCTGGGAAAGCCTGAAACAATGATCATCTTAATTCCTTCTCCTAAAAATAACTATAAGTCTATTCCTGCTGATATCAGTAGCTTCCTGGTAGTAATCTGCATACTTTTGGCATTGCGATGTACTTTTCAAAAACTTCTGAACATTAATATATTGTGTAATTTATCGAATATTTAAAAGAGGTAATAAAGCTACAAATCCTTATAGCTGGTGTATTCATGATTTTTTGTAGCAATTTAACACATTTGGAGAACACAGTCACCATGAGGCATTAACTCTTTCATCTCTATTATCCACATTATCTATTTATATCATGAACATTTCTCAATCTCTAGGCATGAACTTAGCAGAAATTTTTCAGCTACTTTGGCTAGATAAACTTGGAAGTAATTGCTTCAGAACTGATTTGAAAATAAAAAGCTACCATTGACTTGCAAATGAAAAAGAAAGAAAAGAATCTTCTCCAAAAATAATTCCTAGTCTTTGGGAAATGAGAGAGGGCTAGAGGATCCCTTTATTTGAGGGATGTTAAAACTGAAGCCCAGACTGTACAGTGTAGAATTCAGGTCTGCTATGGTAAGGTAATGCTTTTCACTGATTGTTGACTTGGAGAATGTTATTTCTAAGGTAGGAAAATCACCACCAGTAACAGTGAGCCTTAGGAGTCAAATGCATTTCAAATAATACAAGGCACCTGTATACCAAAGAACAGAATTTCCTCAAATAATAAATATATGCTGTTGTATTTAGGACCAGGAAAAAGAAAATTCAGCCAATGACTTTTTTGTGCTGATTGGGATTTTGTGTGTGTGTGTGTGTGTGTGTGTGTGTTTCATTTTTAATGATTGCTTTGGGCCAAAGCCAACTGTGTAATTTTCCCAATAGAGTTGCTCCCATTGTCTAAAACTTGCATATATTTTGCATTTGATCAAATGTTTTTACAGGAAATTTCTCTGTGTTTTCCCCCCTTGGAAAACTTGAAACAATAACCACCTTAATACCCTCTGGAAATCTGCAGTATTACCTAACCCAGCTCCTTAGTCACTATCCTCATTCTAGAAATCATCCCTCACAAGTCAGTGGTGATGCCAAATAAGACTTCTTAGTTTGAACTCTCTAATGAAATTTGTGGGGGAGGGAAAAGTTTCTCTTCTAAGATTGAAAGAAATAGGTATTTTTATAAATAAGCAATTAAAAATGATTTTTAAAATACTTTTCTTTTCTTCAATATTCTGCCTCAACTGTTTCTTCTACATTTTATTTTTCACAATAAATCCTAAAATAGTCAATCCTAAAATTTGACAATACCTGTTAATTTAGATATTCAAATTATTTTGATCTTTTGATTTTATCTAATTTTCTCTGTATATGTATAATGTATATAAATTATATATGTATATATATCTACAGACATTTAGCTTTTGAATCAAGGGAGTAAAGCACTGATGCTTCCTATGTGTAATTAAAGAAACTCTAATATGAAACAGCAGGAAAGGCTTGTGGCAAGAAATGATGTATGGCTATACCAGTTCCATGTTGAAAATCATCAGATCAGTATGAGACTGAGATAAACTCTTCCACACATTATACTTCATTCCCTTGTGTCCACATGCCCAGTGGTAGTCTGGTCCCAAACCAGTCTCAGCTACATGAATCATGACTCAGAGCAGATCTATAGAAGTCCCAGTTCATCCCTATCTACCATCCATCCATCCATCCATCCACCCACCCATCGATCTTGCCAGACAGCCTAACTGACAGTCTGCTATGTACTAGCCATCATGTTAGCACTAAGCGTACACAGCATTGTAAAGAAAGTCCTTGTTTACAAAACTTAAAGAAACATGAAGGTTTAACAACCACCCAAGAATTTCAAGCATAACTTGTGCAGTCTCTGGAGAAAGCAGATCAAAATGTACCCAGTAAACTCCTACTACTCATTCAAAGTGCTCCTTCCCCGAATACAGCCTGAATTAAGTGTTAGCCATTACTGTTACTTTCATCTTGTACAAAAACACTTGTGGAGTGAGGGACCTAGGACCTGATTTGTTACTTTTGGTGATGCTGTAAATTGCTGGGAATAAATATTATTAATCCCATTCTACTAGTGAAATGACTCAAGCAAAGGAAGATCAAGTGACTAATTTTTAGCATCTTCACTAAATTGATATGGAATTAAAACCCAGCAAACGAACTCCAAAGCTTTCTTCCTTGGGCTTCTCCTAAGGGGATGTTTTACAAACCTTGGCACTTATACCAATGGCACATTGACAGACGCTTCAATGAGTTCAAAGTGTTTCACCCTCCTTGATGTTCACAGGATCATTAATGAATATTTACCAAGCACCAATAGGATATGTGGGATGATTGGCTTTCCTGTGTTTCCTGAGCTTTGTAGACAGAAAAACAAAATCAAAAGAAGACTGTTACCTCCAAAAGCATTGGAGGGGTCAGTATCACGGAGAAGTATTGATTCCTGCCGCTACACTCCTAGTGCCGAGGGCTCTGTCCCTTAAACCACACACCAACACTTTGCATTTCTATTTAGCAAAGTTTTTAAAGACTCTTACCTCTTTATCTCATCTGTTTTTCTCTGTTTCTTAACAATTATATAGCAGATTCATATAGTGCTAGGAATCAAAATAAGCAGTGAACTTTATTCCAAGCAGGACTAGGATTTTTTCATAAGATAGCATGATGATAAACTTCACTTATTTACTGAAGCTGTAAGTTAGAGGACAGAATATGCAGATAGCATGTACCTTTCATAGGAGTATACTTTTACTAAATAAAATGGTGGATATATGTTGGTTTTGGGGGGTAAAACATAACTTTTGTTAATACCACCAATACAACAAATTTTTTAATTAATCTGCCTTTTGATCTTAATACTAAGAGGTTTCAAAGATATTCTTTCTTTGTAAACTCATTGTGTTCCTGGGTATAGTAAGATATATGTCATTAACTTTTGTAATTTGAAAAATCATCTTTCTCCCATCTCATGTCCCTGAGAAAGAGAAGAGCTTCATAAATGTAAAACAACCAGATCAATTCTAACAGAAATGGTTGCAAGTCTTATTGGCTGTTTAAATTTTCCTAATCTCTTTTTAAGGGTAAGGGTCTGGAGAATCTCTTTTTGCTAACCACCTTCAAAAAACATCAAAACCATCTACCATACTACCTACAACTTTAAAAGCTACAAAATCTACTCCTGTCCAATACGCATGTGTACTTTTATGAGTATAAAGCTTGGACACTTTGTGGCAGAAGCTAAAAGATTGCAAGAGTCAGATGTTATAGTCTGATAATCATTCCAAAAAATTCATGCTCCGTTAAACTAGATCCAACAGAGAATCCTCAGCCCATGAAACCTATAGACAAGGCCATATGTCTTCTGCAAAACATTCTCCAAGGATATAGCTTCCAATAAAGATGTTCATCAATGTTCAAAAAATACTATTTATTGTTTAAAAAAAACCCTAATAGTGTAAATCAAGAAACAGCTAGGCTGCTGATCAATTTCTAGCTAACTGAGCAGACAGAAAGACCCAGGTTTTGATTTTTTTTTTAAGATTTTTCTTTTTTATTTGACAGAGATCACAAGTAAGCAGAGAGGCAGGCAGAGAGAGGAAGAAGCAGGCTCCCCGCTGAGCAGAGAGTCTGATATGGGGCTCCATCCCAGGACTCTGAGATCATGACCTGAGCCAAAGGCAGACACTTAACTGACTGAGCCACCCAGGCACCCCCCCAGGTTTTGATTTTGACTCAGATCCCAGCTTGAGCAAAGTAAACCACCTTTTTAACTCTTGTGGATCTTAATTCCCTTCTTTGTGAAATGAGAATTTGTGACATGACCTCAAGTTCTGTTCCAAAAACACAATTTTGTGTATCTTACTTTGTGATAGTGTTATTTGTAAGCTTTATGGAGTTTACAAGGACTCTCACACCCACAGTCTCATTTGATCCTCAAACCTGATTTCTAGAAGTAGGTGGAGGAGTTAGCACTGCTCCTTTTTGCCAGCAAGCAAGCTACTTTTGATATCCAGCGGGATTCACTAGAGATAGTAGGATCTAAAGCATCTTCCAGAAAGATTTAGTTTTCAGGAGTCAGAATGAATACTTTAGAAAAAAAATTTTTTTGAAACTATCAAAGCCTTACTTAAAAGAACAATCTTTAAAAACAAAGAAAAAATGTCATGCTCTGTCCTTCTACTGATCAGTCCTCAGTGGAAGGATATCATGTTGCTTTTAGGTTGAAAATTAAATTTAGTTGCCACTTGATAAATCTCTTTTGAGTGAGACAAGTTTCCTTGAGGTATCTGAAATTTTAAAGGAGCACCAGGACTGAGGTAAAATTGTTTTTTTGGGATTTTGATTTTATTTCCAGAGCTCATCCTTGCAAAAATATTTTTATGTAAATTGGAAATTAACCAGTAAAGTAGTTTACAAAGAGGAGAAAATGGAGGCTTTTATTATTGAAAAGAAATATTCTGAATCCAGAGTGGACTTCTGAGTATCTCTGATGTTTTCAAAAATATGTGTTTTCAAAAATGTGTGTCACACTTTACAGCTAATAAAATACAGCAACTGATGTGGAATTATTTCATCTTCACAACCAATCCTGTAAGGCCAAAAGGTTTTCTTAACCAAGCTCCCAATTATTCTTCACCTCAGAGGTCAAGGCATTTCCTAAGTAACTAAGGTCCACAGGTTATAGAAAGACTCGTTTTAGTCATCTATCTGACCTCTTTCCTCATCAAACCCATTTTGATAGAGAGGTTAGAAACAGAAAGAAATAGAAATAGAGAAATAGAAATTTCTAAAATTTCTAGAAATAGAAATGCTTTCTTTCCTTCTCTTTCTCTGTGCATTTCCCACACCCCTTCTGGAAGTGTAAAGAATATAGCCAAAGAATGGGGACCCCAACAATGAAGGTGGGGAAACAAGGTGCCTCAGTTATCCAACCAGGTAATACCAGCTGACTGCACAATGTCATCAATAACAAAGTCCATATTGTAAATAGAGCAGACTGTAAAGACTTGATTTCACATTTGTCAATCTGAGTTTTAATTCATAATAACAGTTCGTGTTGCCATTATAATCCATATTTAAGAATCTGAAACTATGAATGTCATAACACGTTACTGCCTTGAAGTAGATGCAGTCTATTCTTTCTGTTGACATTTAGTAATTCTTGTACAGTATATGGAAAAATTCTCAAGCAGAATTCTTAACTAACCAGAATAGTTTCCTTTCATGCCAGGCAAAAAAAAAAAAAAAAAAAAGGGTTGGGGGTGGAGAGTTTGATACAGATTTGGCATCGGGACATTCTATGTATAATAGTTTGGATTTTAATCTTTTGGGATATGTGCCTTTTCACTATGCAAGTTCCCAAAGTTTCTCACAGTGCTAAGTAATTTTCCCTAAAATTCTTTATTTTCTCAATTTGGAATACCACCTTCAAAGATGTCTGGAAGCTGGACATTCTTCTTTCCTTTCTCTCTTTCTTTTCTTTCTTTCTTTCTCTCTTTCTCTCTCTCTTTCTTTTCTTTCTTTCTTCTTTCTTTCTTTCTTTCCTGATTTCTTCCTGATTTTATTTTTTTATTTGATGGAGAGTGAGAATGAGGAGGGCGGTGGTGGGGAGAGGGAGAGGGAGAAGCAGGCTTCACACCAAGCAGGGCAAGGAGCCCAAGGATGCAGAAACTGATCCCAGGACCCCGGGATTATGACCTGAGCCAAAGGCAGATGGTTAACTAACTGAGCCACCCAGGTGCCCCTGGAAGTTGGATTAATTCTAATTTCCCCTTCAAAGAAGAGGAAAACCACATGCATTCCATCAGTTCATTGACCCCCCGACCTTTGTGAAAACATGAATTATTCAATATATACCGAACGAAATGTAATTTATACATCATAGTTAGAATCAAGCAATTTTGTAATGAGTATAATTTTGAATGGAAATGAAACAATCTATAAGCATGACAGTGGGTCCATCAAGAAGAAAGTAGTCTAATGCCAACTGTCATTAAACATACAAAACCCCTCAACTCATTATTATCTTACATCTTTGAGCTATTCACAGCTCAAAATCAAATTAACCTTTTCTACCTCAAAAGAATTCCTAGGCCTTAAATATGAGCATCCAAAGTTTTGTGACACTAGACACCCACAATGAGTTCTGATTTGATGTCATTTCTTTCATCAATAAAAAAAAAAAGACAGCCTTCCTGTCATTCGCCCCAACCTCTCACAGCAGCAAGATTTAAGAATTTGAAAACAGACCAATCATTCACTTTAATATCCACAGATTCTTCTACCTGTATAATTTGGATATGACTGTTTCTAAGAGCAACTGAGGAGCTTGTGACTTAACATTTAATCTAGCTTGTGATAAACTCATACACATTTTAAAGCGAAGAGAGCAATCAGAAGTTTATGAATATGATGGCCTTTCACTTACACAGAAAAGGCCAAATATGAAAGCACAGATGCTCTCATTATTTCTCAACTCTAAACTTCCCAATAATTGTTAATGCCACTTCTTATTTCAGGGGAGAAATACAGTTGCAAGCTATGGTTATTTAGAGTAAGATCCAAGCATAATTATATGAATTTCAGGCATGTTTCACCTTTAACTGAGATCAGAGAGTAATAAAAAGGTGGGGAAGAGGCTGGTACTATCTAATCCTTAAAAAAAAAAGAAAAGAAAAGAAAAGAAAAACTGAAGTGATAAGAAACTACGAGAATGTTTCCACCTCTCAGGTATTGCATTTTTTATAAGAAACTATTACAAAGGATCATATCAATCTATTAAATTAAGTATCTGGAAAATGGATTGTGCTGTAAGTTTCAAATGACTTGCATTAGAATCTCAAATGCCACCTTCAGTACTTGTGAGAAGGCATTTTCTGAAGCATAGTCACATACAAAAACTGCCACATTCATTCCAGGCTGACCCGATGCAATGAGTAAAGCAAAACGTGGAACTTACCTTATTATAAACAAATGGTAAATTGCAGGCACCTTTGAGCTTGCAGGTGTCTAGCATCGTTGATTAGAAATAAACAAAACATCTTTCATTCCAGTGAGACAACTGCATATTCAGACTTGGCTCCCTTTCCCAAATCCTTAGGAGAGAGGCTGCTCCCCTCCAAGGACTAGTGACAGCCTCTTTACAGAGAACACTTGCTGCTCTCAACTGCAGCCACTTAGAACGAAAGTCAGAGAACCCGTGATGCTTAAATACCCTGGCTTCAGATTCACAGGATATGACTCAACTCCCTCTCAAACCAGTAAGGGTAGAGTTTCTCCTCACAAAACTGTCAGATTACGTAAGGAACGTCACATCTGCGGCCCCAAAACTGTTCGCAAACTAAAAGGCAAACGTTTCAGCTCATAAATCAAACGTGCATTTTTAAAGTAATTAACCTCTTCCCCCTGGCACAAGTCCCAAGTGGGAATGGGCATTGCAGGGCACAAAGAAAACTCCTCCGCTTGCTCTCTGCAAGGGAATGAACGTAATGTTAAGTGTATGTGAACTTGGTAGCATCGCCCTGGCAGAGAGTTAACAAAGAGGCACAAGGAAGTCACTGCCATTCCCATCAGTTCAAAAACAATGTGTAGAACAAAACTCTATTTTAATGTGCAAGAAATGGCAGTTCTATACAACACAACAGAATCTCCTTCACGAAGTAGAGGATGGAAATAGATCTTGGTGGTTCGCTGTCGCTGATTCCCACAAAAATCCTGTCCCACGCTGTCATTACCTTGTGAAGCTTGCTCTGCCTACCTCTCCAACTCAGAGCCCTCCTTTATCTGTTTTGTGAACATTTCTAAAGGAACATGACTAATGACACAACTCCTTTAGTAAATGTGGCAATTTTCTGTGCTTTCTCCACCACCCACTACCTCTTAACTCTTGAGCTGTTAAGCTTGATCACACATTGAATTATTATATTTATACACCTCAGTCAATGAATATTATAGACTTAGATCCTCGAAGAAAAATCTACTATATAAATTCAATTGCCACTGGCATGATCAAGGATAGAAAGATGAAAAAGCACATGTCATTCATAGCAAATTGAAACCACATAGACTAGGACTGTGCAATAGACATATAAGATAACCCACATACATCATCTTGAACTCTTAGTGGTTAAGTGAAGAGAAATATGTAAAATTAATTTTAATAATGCTTACCCTGATGTATCTGCAGTACCATAATTTCATCACATAATCAACATAAAAATTATTAATTATTTTAGAATATCTGTTCTAATCTGAGAGATCCAAAGTACATTTTACATTTATAGCACTTTTTAATCAAACTAACGACCAACGGATGCTCAATAGCTATATATGGCTAGTGGCTACTGTAGCTTGCAGCACAGGGCTAGAATTTGGGGTTCACTCTTCATCTCCAACTTGTAGTTCAAACATTCTCTCTTCAGATAGGTCTTCCCTTACCACCTTAGCTGAGATAACCTTCCCTAGACTTCCTCCATAGTGCAACACAGCCTAGAATTTTCTCCTTTATTCATTCATTTACTTTTTTATAGTCTGTGGTCCCTAACAATATTGTAAGAAATGTGAGGGCAGAGATCTTGTAGTTAATATTTTATCCCCAGCTTCTGGCATGGTGATGAGTACATAGCGGAATTTAATAAACATTGTTTAATAAATAAATAAATAAATAAATAAATATAGACTTTAAGCTACAGTTTGGCAAATAATACAATATTTTTTAAAAGGTGTTCTAAGACAAGGTATATATTGGGATGCCTGGGTGGCTCAGTTGGTTAAGCATATGTTTTGGGCTCAGGTCATGATCCCAGCATCCTGGGATCAAGTCCCACTTTGGGCTCCTTTCTCAGCAGGGAACCTGCTTCTCCCTCTGCCTGCCACTCCCGCTGCTTGTGCTCTCTCTCTCTGACAAATAAATAAATAAAATCTTTAAAAAAACAAGGTATTTATCATAGAAAAGATATCACTGAACTTTAAGCAAATGTATTGAATGACACTTCCTAAATTGGAAAAATTACATCTTTTTCATGATGTTAATGATCTTCAACCTATAACATGCTTTACTTTCATTTACAATGGTATAAGAAACATGCTTGTTTCATTATACTAGCAAAGATTTGGAAAGATACTTATAAGACTACTTTTGTCCTATAAGATAAACCATTAGGATGTCTGTTCATCTCCTACCCATAAAAACATAAAATATTATCTATAAGACATTTGCAGGAGACACTGGTATATTTGCCTGGCATATGTTCCTCCTCCTTCTGGTATCATCATCCTGATTTTTATTTAGCAAGTCACCCATATGTCCCTTCCTCTAATCCATACCATTTGGATCATGCTGACCTGGCCCCAGAAGTGGGTATGTGACCCAGGCCTGACCAACAAGTGTATACTAACTACAGAGCTTTAGTGATAGGGTCAAGGTTGGGCACATAACCCAAGCCGTTCCACTGACAGTCAACCCTCTACTTTGGCTGCTCATGTGAAAGAAGTTGTTAAGTTTATAGAATGTAAGCCTAGAACTGACGGTTGACATATGTGCTATAACCCGGTGTGCATTGTCTAAAAATGGATCTGATCAAGAGAAAAAAAGTCGAAGATGTAAAAGGCAGATTCCTGGTGCTGTTGTACTTCCTGGATCTGGCCACGCCATTAAACCACATCTGCTCTCTGTTGCAATGCTGGATACACTAGAATACTCCCTGCAGTACTGTTTGCAGTGTGATAAAAGGGAAACTTTGCAATGGGTCGTGGATAGCAGAAGGTTATTAAATAAACAACGGGGACACCATACTAAGGAATATTATGAAATTATTAAAAAGAACCATGTTATCTGGATGGGCTACCCTGCAAAACTCCCTAACAGACATTACGTGAAATGACACATTGCGGAAATATACATTATCCCAGTTATGGGTATATGAATTTTTACATGCAAATTCATAGAAAAGAACCTGGGTAGACTGTGTACCAATTGCGAGCAAGTCATTATATCTGGGAAGGAGGTTTGAACTAAGGAAATGATGGGCGGCAAAGACAGATCTAATCATTTAATTCAAGGTATTACTTATTTCATAAATCTTACAAAAATAAAGTCACATATTCTGTAGGTAATTTGAAAAGAACATGCTATTTTTTACAACAGAATCACAATTTGATATTTTATATGTCTATATTTTATTATATTATTCTCACTCTAAGTGGCCTACTCTTCTTTATTATTATTTTTAAAATAATATAACATGGGGTGCCTGGGTGGCCTAGTGGGTTAAAGCCTCTGCCTTCAGCTCAGGTCATGATCCCAGGGTCCTGGGATTGAGCCCCACATCGAGCTCTCTGCTCGGCAGGGAACCTGCTTCCCTTCCTCTCTGCCTGCCTCTCTGCCTACTTGTGATCTCTGTCAAATAAATAAGTAAAATCTTAAAAAAAA
>RCUC01128643.1:0-55922 GCA_003697995.1 Taxidea taxus jeffersonii | reverse complement strand
CTCAAAGAAAGTCTAATGGTAGTATAACTTCCTTTTATTGGTACTTACTAGACAATACCTAGATGTGGACCAAAAATAGAGTGTATTTCAGGTGTTAAAAAATACCTATCTTGGGTGCCTTCTCCCTTCTCCCTCTGTCCCTCACCCCCCTCTTGTGCTTTCTCTTACTCTCTCTCTCTCTCAGATAAATATTTTAAAAAATACCTATGTCTCTGTGTATTTTAATATTACCGAGTAGAATGCAGCTGATATTTTTTGAATATTTATTCTGTGTCAGGAACTGTATTATTTTCATTAACCATACAGAGAAAATAATTCGGGGTGAGCTAGAGTGATCAATTTACAGAACAGGTTAATTTGACCATAGATTATTAGGTTTTAGTTAATATTATTTTATAATTATGTAATATAAAATATAAGTAATTTTTAATAATACTACTATTTTATTATTTCCTTGTGCTTGTTTTATGTGTCTATTTCTGTAACTTGCACCATATCAAGATATTGAAAATTTCCATTATCCCCCCAAAATTCTTTCATGTCCACTTATAGGAGCTGTCTTCCCAAATCCAGGTCCAGGCAACCACTGACTGCTTTCTGAATTTTCCCAAAGACTTAAACCACAAGGAAATGTTTTCTCTTGTTTTGCCTGATCTTGAATTTAACATAAATAAAATCTTACAGTATCTATTCTTTTGTGCCTGGCTTCTCTGTTAGTGTAATATTTTAAGATTCCTTTGTGTGTATCACATTAGTTTGTTCAGTCTTATTACTGAGTAATATTCCCTTGAATGAATATATCACAACTTCTTCCTCTATTCGCCTGTCAATGGCCATTAGATTGTTTCTCAGTTTTGGCTATAATAAGTAAAGCTGCTGTGAATATTTTTGCACAAATGTTTGTGTGGACATGTCTTTTTCACTTCTGTTGATTGACTACTTAGGAGTGTAATGGCTGGATGTGGAATGGGAAGTATATGCTTAACTGTTTGGGAGACTCTCATGCTTTTCCAAAGTGATTATATTGTTTTGCATTTCCAGCAGCAAGGCATGAAAGCTATAGCTACTCTACATCCTCACCAAAATTTGGGAAGAGTCCTTTCAATTCTAACCATTTCAAGATCTTATTTAACTTGTATTTAGTATCATTTCCCTGATCTAATAATATTGAGCACCATTTCATGCACTTACCCATCATTTGTATATCTACTCTTGTGAAATGTACATTCAAATTTTACCATATCATATTGTGTTGTTTCTCTTAATAATGAGTTGTAAGAGGTTTTTAATATATTCTGGGTACAAGTTCTTTGCTAAATATATGTCCTGAGAATGCTGGGAATTATCCTCTAGACTATGGATTGTTCCCATGTTTATCTTTCATTGTAATAATGGCTTTTAAACATCATAAGTTTTGGGGGCACCCGGACCCGGATGACTCAGTTGATTAACACCTGCCTTTGGCTCTGGTCATGATTCTGGGATCCAGGGATTGAGCCCTGCATGGGGCTCCCTGCTCAGCAGAGAACCTGTTCTCCCTCTCCCTCTGCTGCTCCCCCTGGTTGTACTCTCTCTGTGTCTGTCTCTCTCTGTCAAATAAATAAAATCTTAAAAAAAAAACCCATAAAGTTTTAATTCATATTAATTGAGATTTTTCAGTATTTTAATAGTTGTGCTTTTTTTCTGTTCTAAGAAATTATCATCTAACCCAAAAATTTCTTCTATGCTTTTGGGACTGTGATCCATTTCAACTAAATTGTTTGTGTATAGTGTGAAGAAGTGTTGAGGTTCCCTTTTTCTCCATATAGATATTTAATTCTTCCAGCATAGTTTGTTGAAAAGACTGTTCATTCTCTATTGATTTATCTTGGAATATTTGTTGAAAATCAATTTATTATACATGTGTAGCTCCACTTTTGGACTTTCTATTCTGTTCAATTGGTCTTCCTAACTATCTTCATACCAATAACACATTGTCTTGATTATTATGCCTAATTACTTACACTGGTTATTTACCATGGAAATGTAAATATATTCCATTTTCCCTTACATTCCATTATAAGGTTATTTCCATTACATTTCCTCAATTTTTTAAGAAAACATTCTAAATTGTTCTAAATAAAAAAGGTTTTTTATTTGTTTTTAATTCCAGTTAATTAACATAGAGTATTGTATTAGTTTCAGGTGTACAATGTAGTAATTCAGTAGTTCCATACATCACCCTGCATTCATCATGACAAGTGCACTCCTTAATCCCCATCACCTATTTCACCAATCTGCCACTGCCCTCCCCCATTTCCTTAAATTTTAAAAATTCATTTGTCAGATTCTCAGAAAACCTGCTAGGGATTTGGCTGGGATAATATTGAATCCATGTGTCAACTGAGGGAGAATTAGTATCTTAATACTATTAAGCTTCCTAATATATTTAAAATTTTAGATACTTTTGTAAATTATATTTTTAATTTTATTTTCCAACTTATTGTTATTATATTGAAATATGTTTAGCTTTTGGATGTTGCTCTTGTGTCCTATACCCTTGTAAAAATCACTTACTGATTATAGTAGCTCTTTTGCAAATTTGTTAGGATTTTCTATACACAAGAACTGTGAGTGAAGAGATTTAAATCTTTCTTTCAATATTCAGGCCTTTGATTTCTTTTTATTGTCTTAAGGAACTGTCAGGAACTTCCATTGTAATGTGTAATAGAAGTATTGAAAGCCAATATCTTTTACATTTTTCTGATCTTAAGGAGAAAACATTCAATTTTCACCATTAATTTTTTTCATAGATATCCTTTATCAAGTTGAGGAACATTCTTTATATTCTTAGTGTCTACTTTCTTTCTATTCTATCCTAGGAATACAAGGTTTCCTTCCACTCCTAGTATCTATTCCTAGACAAAAATGCTTGTCTGTAGTTTGCTTTCTTGTAATATCTTTGTATGTTTTTTATTTTAGGGTGATGATGGTCTCCCAAAATGAATTGTAAAGTGTTTTTCATACTCCAGAATTTTCTGAGACATTTTTACATTATTTATTCCTTAAATCCTTGTCAGAACTCACCAGTGAAGCCTATGGATACTGTTATAGTTGTAGTCTGTGAATGTTGATATGTATGTTCTTATTATCATTCAGTTCAATACATCTACTAATTTTCTTTTGTGACTCCTTAGATTCAGTGACATTTAAGAGTGTGTGACTTAGTTTGCAAATATTTCAGGATTTTCTGTATTTGTGATTTCTACTTTAATTCATTTGGAAGATTTGATTCATTTTAAATTAATGAGGACATATGAAGCCCCAAAAATGGCCTATCTCCATGGCTATTCCATGTAATCTCAAAAGAATGTATATTCTGCTATGGTTTGGCGGAGTGTTTTATCATTGTCAGTTAGGTCAAGTTGGTTGACAGTGTTGTCAAAGTCTTGTATATCATTACTTATTTTATGTCAGCTTGTATTATCAGGTACTGAGAGTATTGTCAGCTTTTCCTTGCAATGTTTTCAGTAATTGCTTCATAGTAGCATGTAAATTTATTTGCATATTCTTGATGAATTGACCCTTTTTCATTATAAAATAGCTCTCTTTATCCCTGGTGATATTCTTGTTCTGAAGTGTACATTTTTCTGGTATTAATATAGCTATGCCAGCTTTCTGATGACTAGGGTTTGTGTGATATGTCTTTTTCTATTCTCTTAGTTTTAATCTGTGTCTGTGTTTTTTAAGTGGGTTTCTAGTAGACAATATAAGGTGGGTATTAATTTTTCATTTCAATCTGAAAATTTCTAATTTTTATTAGAGTATAGGTCATTTTACATTTAATGTGATTATTGATATGGTTATATTTAAGTCTGTAATCTTGCAAGTTGTTTTCCATTTGTCTCATCTGTTTTTTGTTCATTTTTTTTCTCTTGTCTTGTTTTGGATTGCGTGTGTGTGTGTGTATTTTCTGTTGTTGTATTTGATTTTATCTGCAGAGTTAGTTTTATCTCTTTTTAAAGAAAATATTTTAGTGGTAGTATTAGGGTTTACAATATGAATCTTTAACTTACCATGCTCTACTTTCAAATAGTATTATACTCCTTCAAATATTATTTAAGAAGCTTATAGTACTATAGTCCCAATTTTTTGATCATTTCTTTGAGCTATTACAATCATGGTTATACTTCTATGTAAGCTATAAATTTTACAGTACATTCTGAGTTATGGTTTTTTTCTGCTATTGACAGTTATCTTTTAAAGATATTTAAAAATGAGGATTTTTTCTTAATATTCACATAAATTTTCATCATTTTGTTGCTCTCTGGTCCTTTGTGTAGAAGCAAATATTCACCTTGCATCAACTTTTCTCTTCATGAAGAACTTTCTTTAATATCTGGTACACCTTTCACCCCTTCCATCTCCCCCCAATCCTCCTTTTACTAATTTCCAAGCTGTCATTGAGTATAAAATAATATGAATTGTTATTTGGTAGATGAAATTATATGGGAAATACAAGTATCTGTATTCATTTAATAGTAATTTACTAGTGTTCTAAATGCCAAGGCTTTTATATATGAGTTTTAATTTATAGCTTGAGAACAAACTGAAAGGCAAGTTACGTTTTGATGTGGTTGTGAGTTTTGATATACATTTACTATATGGTCTAAAATATTCCATGAAATCTTTCTGGGGAAAATGAACCTTTATTGAACTTAACTCAAGATTGTTGAAAAGATTGAAAGAGCAGACTTTTTAAAAAATCTCTGGGATATGTGGGTCACTAGGTCAGTTAGATGTCTGTCTTTGGCTAGGGTTATGATCCCAGGATCTGGGATGGAGCTCTACATCAGGGCTCCCTGCTCAGTGAGAAGTCTGCTTCTCCCTCTTCCTCTGCCCCTCCCCCTGCTTGTGCTCTTTCACGTGCTCTTTCTCTCTCAAATAAATAAATAAAATCTTAAAAAAATTAAAACATCTCTGAGAGACATATATTGAGAAGACAGGCATTTTCCATTTAGATATTTAGTAATTCTCCAGTTATTTTTTTATGCTGTAGATTTGAATTTAATTGGTAAAGTTGTCAGTTTATGAAATAATTTCAGTATTCTGTTTATTTTTTTCTTTTCCTATTTGGTACTATATGTGTCCTTTTTTCCCCAAATAATAACAAATTAATTATAAATTAATAATAATATTAATTATTAATAAAAATAATAACAGAGGCTCAATTGTCAATATGAATATATTGTTATGAAATTGCTTCATTTCAAGTTGCTCTCAGGAAATAGCCATAATCATTTCTGAGGAATTCGGGATAAATTTTTATGGGAGGAGAAAATATAAGGAGTATAAACCTAATATAGTAGATAGAAATTTAATAACAACAGAAAAAAATATGTTTGAGAATTCCTGAGCTGGTTTTTAAATAACCTCAGTTTATTTTATTTGTTTAGTAGTGCATAACAGTTAAGAAAAGAAAGAAGAAAAAATACGCTAGGCGTTTTATGTTATTTTATTAAATTCCTCTCAATATTTTAATAAATAGATGATATATATTTTTAGAGACATGTAAATGGAAGGTCAGGAAGCTAAATAATTTGCTTAATAAATGGCAGAACTAGTATTCAAATTCAACTCTTTCCTTTCCACCTTTACAACAGCACAGTAATAAACATTTGTCATTTAATGTTCAATCTTTTCATTGAATTTTTTTCTTTCTTCCTTTCTCTTTGACTCCATCTCTCTATGTGTCTGTCTCTGTTTCTCTCCCTTTCTTTCCAGGCACTTAGAATAATGGCTGATGAATAGAATCAGTGATGTATCAGGTTTAAAACTCTGGCATCTTCCTTTCTTTTTCTCCATCCCACTCATCCCACCATCATTTTGTTAGGAAATCCTAGTAGCTCTTACTTCAAAATATCTTCATTTTATAACTTATTCTTATCACTGCTACTAAAATAGTCCTATCAGTTGGTCTGAGCCCCCATAAGTTCTTCCCTAGATTACTGCAACAGCCTATTGTTAGTAGTCCCTACCTTAGTGTCCTACTTTTCGAATAGTAACTTAGAAACTTAAGATGGATCATACCAGCATTTTGCATTCTATTGTTTCATAGTAAAAGCGTTAT
This sequence comes from Taxidea taxus jeffersonii, assembly GCA_003697995.1. Classification (NCBI taxonomy): domain Eukaryota; kingdom Metazoa; phylum Chordata; class Mammalia; order Carnivora; family Mustelidae; genus Taxidea; species Taxidea taxus. The sequence goes on along the minus strand of RCUC01128643.1, from coordinate 49,813 downwards.
TCCTTACAAGGGCCTCTAATACTCTTTGCCTGATCTGAGTCACCTCTCTATCTTTATCCTCTACTCTTCTAGTTTATTGTCTCCAGCCTTAAGGACCTTGTTCATCTTCCTAAGGCATGTTAGCTCTTTTTCTGCCTCAGGCCTCTGCACCAGCTGTTACTTCTGCTTGGCATGTTCTTCCCCTAGATATCTATAGGGATTTTGACTTCACCCCATTTAAAATTTACTTAAATGTCTTTTTTTTAAAGATTTTATTTATTTGAGAGATGCAGAGAGAGACAGAAGAAGCACCCAAGCAGGGGAGCAGCAAGCAGAGGAAAAGCAGGCTCCCTGCTGAGCAAGGACTCCCCCCCTCCCCATCAATACGGGATTTGATCCCAGAACTGGGGGATCATGATCGGAGCCAAAGCAGATGCTTAACTGACTGAGCCACCCAGCGGCCTTTTAAAAGTCTTTTTCAACTAGGCCTACCCTGACCACTGTATTTAGAATTGCAGTCCATCTTCCCTACTTCCCCTATCCTCTGTTTTATTTCCATAGTACATATTATTTTCTAATATACTATATAATTTAATTTTTCATTCTTCTTTTAAATCTCTCTGGGGGTGCCTGGGTGGCTCAGTGGGTTAGGGCCTCTGCCTTCGGCTCAGGTCATGATCTCGGGGTCCTGGGTTCAGGCCCCGCATTGGGCTCTCTGCTGGGCGGGGAGCCTGCTTCCCCCTCTCTCTCTCTGTCTGCCTCTCTGCCTACTTGTGACCTCCGTCTGTCAAATAAATAAAATATTAAAAAAAAAATCTCTCTATACCTGACAGAATATAACCTCCAAAAGGGGAGAGATCTTTGTTTCAATCCTTGATCTCTCCAGTATTTAGGAAGGCTTGGGACACAACACATACTTAAGTAATGAATGGATAAATAAGTACTGTAATAGTGGGGGCTGTGGAAATGGGGCATCGTTGAAGGTGAGAGTGTGGGATGGGGTTGGAAGCAGGGCACAACAGGAAGATCAAGTTTTTGTTTCTGCTTTTGCTTTATTTTTTATTGAAAAATAATTGGCATATAACATTGCATTACTTGATGGTGTATAGCATAGTGATGCAATATTTGTATACATTATGAAACAGTCACCACATTAAGTCTAGTTATCATTTGTCACTATACAAAATTGTTACCATGTTATTGGTTACATTTCCTATGCTGGGGAAGGTTTAGGTTTAAATCCTGAAATGGGTAGCATAGGTCCAAAACCCATCTGTGTAATTTAGATGAGAAGGGATGTGATTCTAACTGCTGAAATGCGTAGGTCCTTTCAGATCCATGGAGTAATAGTGGTTTGGAGAGGTGCCTTCTTTTTTAGATCATCAGTTAAGTATCAAGTTGATAAGAACTACTAAATCCTTTCTGGCCTTTACTGAACCAGCAGAAGGAAAGAGTGAAATCCTGAAAAAATCTGTTTAGTTGGATTATGATGTCTGGCAGCACATCTTACTTCCTTGGGACTTTACTACTGGGGAAAAAAAGGGTAAAAAAGCTTTCTTTATGGGATCCAGGAAAAAGTATTTTGTTACTTTAGTACTTTTGAGTGATAATGTCATAGGAACACAGGCACCCTTCTGAGAACACAGTAGATTTTGTCAAGGGTGAAAGTCATGTAAAAATAAAAACAGTTTATTTCTCACTATCACAAGATGAAGTTTAGGGTCAAAAGATCAAAGGCAAATTGATGTTACTTTATGTTCCTGGGCAATAGCTTTTCAAGTAAGCAAAATTATCAGAGAATCAACCAGGGGGAAGAAAAGCCTGGTAAGTTTCATTTTCTAATTCAAAATACACCCTTTTTGGAAATATGTTCAGTTGAATTGGCTTAAAAATGGTCACCTTAAAACAGGGTGCTTAAACCTGGTACAAATACTGTTTGTTTGTTTTGTTTTATACCTTATGGAAACTAGTACTAGACCTATCTTTAACAATGAAAAAATAAAAGACTCTCTTTGTACTTAAAATGCTCTCAGAAAAATGAAGTGCATGTTATTCAAGTTGCATTTTCTGTTACCTTTATTACAATCATTTACAAAGCTGACAAAACATTGATCTCATTTACTATGGACAGTGGCAACATTTTGATGTTTACTATTTCAGTAATCTGCATATATTAGCAGTAATCAATTTTTGAACTTACAAATGGAAAATGCTTTCTCTTTTACTTTAACTTCTAATTTTCCACAATCTAAGACAACTCACAAATGAAATAGCCCCATCATTCCTTCTGAATTTTACAGCATTTCCAAGACATAAATTTATGAAATTCTGTATCTTTCAACCTGTTTTGATTGACTATATGCAGATTATTTTAACTGTAGATTTTGAACTTCCGCATGTATTTATTCCTAAAATTGATTTGAAAATCCTCTGAAAAGCAGCCATGCTCAAAATAATTTTTCTCACATTTTACAGAAGATATGCATATCCCTCATCTAACAGCACCAAGTCCTGGCCAATGGACATCGCCCCAGTGTTTTAAAATCTAAAGAACACCAAACTAAGGAAATACCTTTTTTAAACCTATTCTTTCCTGTCATATATATTTCTGTTAAGTGTGAAGTCTGGCTTTAAATTTAGGGTTATGGAATATGTAGGGTATGTCTGAATTCAGATATACGGTAGAGTGGGGGTGACAGAGTCACGAGTTTTCAATTAGCAACTCTGCCTTTTTTATTCCTTGATAGAAGTGTCAAAAAATGTCTAGCTTTGGAGCAAACCAAGACAGTGGTAAGAAGTGGGGAATGCTGAAAATGTCCCTTTACATGTATTTAAATGTAGTGAATCTTTGTATGTTCTTGATATTAATTCCTAAAAATTAATTCATGTGTTGGTGATGCTCTTTCAAATGCAACTAGAATGATTTTGGAAATAACAGATTTTTCACAGCCCATGGGATAACACACAAAGGTAAATGTATTTGTCATTTCTTTGAGAATCTGTGTGTGTTCTAGGGTAGCTAAGAAATATTTTGTTAATCATGTGATAAAATATTAATACAGATTTAATCAGTTATATTATCTCATTAGATATTCAATATTTTCTGATTTCTTTTTTTTAAAGATTTTATTTATTTATTTGACAGACAGAGATCACACGTAGGCAGAGATGCAGGCAGAGAGCCCGATGCGGGGCTCGATCCCAGGACCCCGGGATCATGACCCGAGCCCAAGGCAGAGGCTTTAACCCGCTGAGCCACCCAGGCGCCCCAAGATACTTAATTTTAATAAGGTCAAATTATTTTTTTTCACTACTATTAGTATTTTTTGTGTCCAATTAAATATTTGTATTACCTAATGTAAAAGTAATATTGAGAATATGTATTATTTTACCCTTCATATTTAGGTCTGTGATCCATTGTGAACTAATTTTTAATGCATGGTATGAGAAAGGAGTCAAGATCTTTTTTTTCCTTGATTTTTTCCATTGTCTAATATCGTGTATTGAAAGTACTGTCCTTTGCCAAGTGAATTGTGCTAATTCCTTTTCTATAACTCAAGTGACTGTGCATATGTGAGTCTGACCTTTCTGTTCCACACCAGGACTGGAAAAATACTGAACAATTTAAAAGTAGGTATATTAAAATGTACACTATTTAAGTTTAAGTGTTTATTTATATAGCAAACAGAATATTATAGTTTTATTTTCCTGGGTTTCATCAAAGTGAACTCATCAGTAATATTTTTCAAACCTTGTTTTTTGTTTATCTCATTTTTGATTTGCACTATTACTTGAAATAAAGAAAGTAACTTGTTTGATGAATATAAACGTTATCAAGTGGTATGGATATATATCCTAAATAATTAAACTTCAAATAACGTTGTGAGTTTTAATGTACATACTTTCAGTTTTCCAATATTTTTTCAATTACTCTAGTTTTCTGGGAGAAACCATTAAAGAAACACATAGAAATAATATATACAGGGCTCACATTTTTCCTTTTGCCTCAGCCTCCATTATAGTTTGGCACAGCATTTTTTAATTCTTTCTCTCTTTAATTTTTTTTGTTATGTTCATCACAGATACTTTTTGCATTACTTATGATTTAAAAGAATTGCATTTAAATATTGTTTATCTTGATTTGGCATCCCTTCTGAGGCAGTGCCTATCCAGGCCCTAATTTTAACATTGTAGTTTTCATTTCTAGAAATTTAGCTTGAGTTTTTTTTTTTTTTTTAAGATTTTATTTATTTATTTGACAGAGATCACAAGTAGGCAGAGAGGCAGGCAGAGGCAAAGAGAGGGGGAAGCAGGCTCTCTGACAAGTAGAGAGCCTGATGCCGGGCTTGATCCCAAGACCCTGAGATCATGACCTGAGCCGAAGGCAGAGGCTTTAACCCACTGAGCCACCCAGGTGCCCCTAGTTTGAGTTTTTTTAAGATCATCCATGTCACTGACACATTTAAATGAACTTCTCATAGAATATTTTTAGATTTACAAAAAAGTTGTGAAGGTAGTTCAGAAATTTTTCATAAAATCCATTCCCAGGGGCACCTGGGTGGCTCAGTGGGTTAAGCCTCTGCCTTCGGCTCAGGTCATGATCCCAAGGTTCTGGGATCGAGTCCCGCATCAGACTCCCTGCTCAGCAAGGAGCCTGCTTCTCCCTCTCCCTCCTCACTTGTGTGCTCTCTCTCATTATCTCTGTCTCTCTCTCAAATAAATAAATAAAAATATTAAAAAAAAATCCATTCCCAGTTTCCCTGTTACTAACATTTTGTATTAGTATGGTACCTTGTTATAATCAATAAATCAATATTGATGGATTATTTTTAATAAAAGTCCATACTTTATTAAGAGTTTCCAGTTTTTACCTAACATCTTTTACCTGTTCCAGGATCCCATCCAGGTTATCAAATTACATTTAGCTTTCTTGTATCAGGCTCCTTTGGACTAAAATGGTTTCTCAGACATTCCATATTTTTGGTAAGTGACATTTTTTGAGTCAGATTTGTAGACTGTCCTTCAGTTGATGTTTGATGTTTTTCTTATGGTTGGACTAGGTTTTTTGGAAGGAGGACCAAGAGAAAATGTGCCTTTTTTTTTTTTTTTTTTTAAATCACACCTATTAAGAGTACATACCATTAGCCTGCTGTATTACTGCTGTTGTTAACCTCAGTCACCTGGCTGAGGTAATGTCTGTCACATCTCTCTCCTGCAAAGTCAATTGTTTTTCCTCATTTCTATACTGGGTTCTTAGGAAGAGAATCACTACATACAGCCCACCCTTAAAGAATGGAGAATTATGCTCTTGTCCTTGAAGGTAGAGTATTTACAGAAATTATTTGGAGTTCTGAACAGGAGACTTGTCTGTAGTGTTTTATTTATTTATAGAATCATTTATTTATACCATTATGGACTTATGGATATTTATTTTATGCTTTGGGTTATAATCCATTACTACTTATTTATTTTGTTGCTCAAATTGTTTTAGCTTTAACCATTGAGAGCTCTTTAAGTTAGCTCTTGAGTCTCTTGACATATACCTATTGTGGGTTTTTCTGTTTGTTTTTTGATAATTTTCTTACTTTCTAGTGCTACGAGATGCTCCATGTTTATTTTGTATATTCCTTGCTCGAGCTCTAGTGTCACACATTTCTCCAAAGAGTTTTGGTTCCTCTTAAAGAAGAGAATTATTAGAAACCAAGATGTAGGTATTAAATGTGCTTGCTACTATTGGAGGGTCATTGCTTTTAGAGCTCTCAGATGACAGAGCAAGGAAATTTTTATGTGTATACTAGCTTGTGTGTATACACATATATAAAATTTTTTTTTTAAGATTTTATTTATTTGTTAGAGAGAGAGAGAGAGCGAGCACAGGCAGACAGAGAGGCAGGCAGAGGCAGAGGGAGAAGCAGGCTCCCTGTGGAGCAAGGAGCCCGATGTGGGACTCGATCCCAGGACGCTGGGATCCTGACCTGAGCCGAAGGCAGCCGCTTAACCAACTGAGCCACCCAGGCGTCCCTACACACACACACACACACACACACACACACACACACACACACATATATGAATTTGGTTTTTAAGATTTTATTTATTAAAAAAAAAGATTTTATTTATTTTAGAGAGAAAGAGCATGAGCAGGGGGAGGGGCAGGTGGAGAGGGAGAGAAAATCTCAAGAAGACCCTGTGCTAAGTGCAGAGCCTGATGTGGGGCTCATTCTTATGTCCCTGAGGTCGTGACCTGAGCCAAAAGCAAGAGTCTGATGCTTAACTGATTGAGGCGCCTAAGCTCCCTCATATACAAATATTTCTATATGTATAGAGATGGATTCTGTATCTATAGTAAGCTAACCAGGAGTTACTATTGAGCTAATTCTGGCCATTTGCCACATGGATATTCTGGCCTCCTCCCTTTACTTATCTATTAATTTGCACTCCAACAGCAAGAAATCTGGCTTCCATTATCCCCTATTCATGTATGTCAGTCATGTAGTTCCAGCGTACAACCATGGCAGTTTCAAAATGTTTGATCTCCACTCCCACTATAAACAATTTTATGGTCTAGAGGAGAGTGCTTATATACAGTTTCCTTTACCTTTAGTCTTATAGTCTCAACTAATTTTCCAAGTTACTTTGGTCAGAATCTTTTTCCTCTGCCCTGGGAGTTAGGTTATCTCATATCATTGTCTGGGACCTCTTCACCTCCCGAATATATTTCACATTTTTTTCCTACCTTAAATTTCATTCTTCTGGTTGTGAATTTTTATGGGTTTTGACAAAATGCATGGTGTCATGGATTCACTGTTAGTGTATCATATGGAATAATTTTACCAATCTAAAACTCCATTGTGATCCACACTTTCATCTTTCTGTTCATCTCCCTGAACACCTGCAACCACTGATCTTATTTCTTTCTCCAGTTTTGCCTTGTCCAGAATGTCTTACAATTGGAATCTTACAGTATGTAGTATCTGTGCGATGTCTGAGTCTGGTTCTGGTGATTGCTTTGTGTCTTTAGAGTATTTTTCCCCTTGCTTTCGGCATACTTTGTATTATTTTGTTGAAAGCCATACATGGGTAGGTAAATAGGCCTTTAGTTTAGGGATTTGTGTTAATGTGGCTAGGAGTAGGGCTGTGATTACTATTTGTTGGAGCTATAGTTTCCAGAGGCTTTGATTCCTGTAATGTCCTTGTTTTTCCTCCCCTCTTGACTTTGGGCTCTCTTATGTACTCCCATCAGACAGAGTCTGGGTCTTACAGGTTCTTCAGGTATAATCCAATGTCATTGTACTAGGGTGGCAAGAGAAACGGCATAATTTTCCCGTTAAGTCTCCATCTTTTGATGAACCTATGTCTCGGGATTGTGATCTTCACGATTGTTTCTTCAGTATTGTCCCTTCATTTACCACCCTGTATTTTACCCTATTCCTTTACTTGACTTCAGTGTTTCCAGTCTATAACCTTGAAGCTCTGATCTGTGTTGATTACATTTTCCACTTAACTCCTCCCTTAGATGAAACAGGAAGGCTGGAGAAGGGCTGAAGTGGTGAGAAATTCCCTTCCCCTACCTGGTGTAAAATTTTGGAATTATGCTCTGTCAAAGTTCTTACTCTTAGAGAGAAGGCTTTTGTTATGGTGCAGGTTTTAGATGTATTTCACTGTCTTTCTCCCTGACCTCCCTCAGTCCCTACTGGAGATCTTTCTTCAATCCTCCCTATGAGATCTGCTGTGGTCCCTGGAGAGAAAGCTCACAAAAACGCTGGGCCCCTAGGATTACCCCCAAGGAGTTTCTGGGTCTTTTATTAGTCCTTATTCAACCTCCAGCAATTTATCAAATTACCACTTAAATGTTTCCACAAGTTTATAGCTCTAGCAGCTTCTTCTCCAGGTAGATAGATCTCAGGTGTTGTGTCTCTGGAAGCACCTGCTTCTGCAGATTTCAGAGTGGTTTTATGGTTTTGTGACTTCATTTCTCTGATGTGTGCAAGACAAATCATTGATTTTTAATTTGTCCCATTTCCCCCCTCATTTTAAAAATAAGAGTCAAGGGACACCTGGGTGGCTCAGTGGGTTAAAGCCTTTGCCTTTGGCTCAGGTGGATTGAGCCCCGCATCGGGTTCTCTGCTCGGCAGGGAGCCTGCTTCCTCCTCTCTCTCTGCCTGCCTCTCTGCCTACTTGTGAGCTCTTTCTCTGTCAAATAAATAAATAAAATCTTTAAAAAAAATAAAAATAAGAGTCAACTTTCAAGCTTTTCCTATGTTGTATCTGAAATCAGAAGTCCTTCTCAACTTACATTTTCAACTTAAGAGAATATAGTTATAACTAATGTTCTTGTCTACTAATTCTTTTTTTCTTCAAGATTTTATTTATTTTTTGAGAGAGAGAGAGACAAAGATAGTGATAGAAAGAATGAGTAAGAGGAGTGAGCACAAGAGGGGATGAAATGGAGAAGGAGGCTCCCCACTGAGCAGGGAGCCTGATGCAGGCAGGGCTCCATCCCAGGACCCTGGGAGCATGACCTGAGCTGAAGGCAGACACTTTAACTGACTGAGACACCCAGGCACCCCTTGTCTGCTAATCCTAACATCTCTGTCCATTCTGAGTTGGGATGTATTTTCTTGATTATTTGCAAGCTTCATAATTTTTTTATTGGAGGCCAGATGTTTTGAATTTTGTCAGTTTTTTTCTGGATATTTTTGTGGTCCTATAAATATTTTCAAGTCTTATTTAGGAATGTAGCTGAGTTCTTTGGAAATTGTTTGATCCCTTTGGGTCTTGCTTTTCGGGTTTTCTTAGGAGGAACAACAACAGTATCTATTCTAGACCTAATTATTACCCACTACTGAAGCAGAGACACTTCTGTGTATTCTCCCCAGTGCCTGGTGGGGATGAGCACTATTCTTAGATTTGTGTTAGTGTGTAAATCATTAATGTGATTAATTTCCTGACTTACCTACTTTTCTCATGCATATGATGATACTTTGAAGACCTCTAGGGCTCTCTGTGTGCACCATTTTCCTTTCTTATCCCTTCCTAAGAACTGTAACTGCCTTGGTCTCCTTGGACTCTCGAGCCCTATCTTCAAATCAGGGGGTCTGCTGATTTCCTCATGGATTTCCTTTCCTTGTGTAACATCCTGGACATTCTCTCAAGGCAGTACTGGTGCAATCACTGGGCTAACTTCATTTGTTTCCTATCTCTACTGGATCCCTCTCTTTTGTTTCCTAATGACCAACATCTTGAAAACCATTACTTCATGTATTTTGTCGAGTTTTTTTGGTTGGTAGAGGAGTAAGTCTTGTCCCTTTTTATCCATCCTGGCCAGAAGGAATAGAGCATTTGAAATGTGGCTAGCACAAATTGAAATGTGATCTTTGTGTAAAATATGTGCTTGATTTTGGTCTTAATACTAAAGAATAATGTAAAATGTCTAATGTATATTCTTACAGTGATTACATTTTCAAATAACAGCTTTGGGTTAAATGATACATTTAAAATTCATTTCACTTGTTTTAGCTTTTAAAAATGTGAATGATAGAAAATTAAAAATTATTTCTGTATTCACATTATTTTTCTGCTGGACAGTACTGATTCAGACATTCCACAGAACATCTTGTTCATTCACTGTAAACTGGTATCATCATATTAATACTGTGAGAGCAGGAAGTGAAAAGAACTTTGGGTGTATTAAAATACATATACTCCAGAGAGTAAGGTGTACTGTATTGAGACTTAGGGACCTGCTACCATGATGAATTTTTTAGGGGTTCAGTGTTTTGTGCATTCTCACACCTTGTGGTGAAGTTCTATGACAAGAGGACATAGTGAAAAATACCTTGGCCTGGTTCATGTGTGGCTAATTTGCTAAATTAGTATAAGCCAAAAACAGGCTCCAGTTGCATTACAGCAAAATTGGCCCTTAAGGGCAGTACCAAAGGAAAGCACTTTTGCTAGGAGTATCCTTAAATAAATAGTTTGTCTTTTACTTGAGGTGGGGAGAGGATTGGTCAGAGGTTAAAAATGTACATATATATATATATATATATATATATATATATATATATATGGAATCCTTGGCTATGAAAAATAGCATGACTAGTTAGTCAGGAGCCTGACAGAAAAAAGATTGAGGCATTGGAGATGAAGAGTTTTATGGAAGGATAATCTTAAGGGCGCAGGCTTCAAGCTTGCAGATTTTTGTAACCACGGCAATGCCCGTGATACAACATTCACTACAGAGATGACATTGAACAACTAGCTGATGTGCTGATTTGTCCAAGCCTCTGTTCTGGTATATACTGGTGATTGTGTTATAGGATCATGAATGGAATGATTATAGTTGCAAAATGGAGACTTTACTTAAGCCCCAATGCAAGAGTTTCCTATTACAAGTTCATCCAGTCTTTGCTGTAGCTATAGGAGCCAGCACTGTGTCACTGAGAAGACCAGCTAGTTCTTTGTGGCAAGTAGATTCTATTGAATGCCTTCTATCTTAGAGGGGGAAATGCTTGTTCTTTTGTGATTGACATGCATTCTGGGTATGAGTTTTCTTTTCTTGCCTTCAGTGCCTTAACTGGCACCACTATCTGAGGGTTTTGACATTCTGAATGTTTATTATTATGGGTCCCTACACGGCATTGGTTAAAGCCATGTGACTTACTTTGCAACAAAGGTGTGACCATGGGCACATGGCCAAATCTGTATCACCCAGAATCTAGAGATCTGATAAAACTTTGGAATGATCTCTTAAAGGTAGAGAGGAAGATCCAGTTTGGGCACATACTTTGAAGTAACAGCCAAATATGGTGCTGGCCTCTGATAGGTAGAAACCATGCGTCCGGGTACCAAGTCATTCCTACTGACTCACTTGGAGAAATTACGTTTCATATCCCTGAAAAGTTAGGCTCAGTATGACAAGAAATCTTGGTTCTCAGGGAAAAGATGGTTTTGCCAGCAGATATATTAAAGTTACAATTGCACCTTCTAGTGAACACATGTAAAGGAATGAGTCAAAAAGGCAATTATATAATGCTAACAATTATAATTTAAAATTAAGACTAAAAACTGTATGCAGTTAAAAATGTAGCCTAAACATTAACAAAGCATCATCTATTGAAAAATGTAATTTACAAAACTGACTCTGTATAAAAAATACAGACTCATTATCATAGAAGAAAAGAAAAAAGTTTTAATTTTTATGTAAGGAAATATTGCATCTACTTTCTCTGGTTGTTTTGAGAATATTTTGCCTCTTATTTTATATGGAAGACATTTTCTAGAAGTTGAACAACAGATAATTTTACAGCTCTGAAATTTTGACAAAAAATGTTAAAGTCAAGAAAGATAAAAATATTTTATAAAAGCTCTTGTATTTGCAAAAGAATAATGAGCCATACAATACTTCGATTTTTCTAATCCTTGCTGAATATGTCAGGTTAAATCAAGTGCCTATAAAGGAATTTATGACAAGTGTGATTAATAGTCATTTGATATCCCTCATTGTTTCATGATTCTCAGAAATGGAGGTGGGAAAGGAATCGTGCCTGGTAACAATCTTTTCACTCTGCTTGTACTTTGTGTAAATATCCTATAAATAAAGGATTTTTCTCAGTCTTGGATGATCTATGGAGGAAAAGCTAGTCAGTTGGATGGCACAATGCAAAATATAAAATTAAAATTTATTATTGGAAGGGAACAAGCAGTAAGTCAAGCACTTTTTTTTATCTGACTCCTCTTGCTCACAGGATTAATAGTAAAATCAATTTACTTGGACTCATTTAAAAAATACTTTATTTGTAACTGTGAGTGGTGATGGATGTCAATTAGACTTATTGTGGTGATCATTTTGCAATATATTTATGTATACAACTGTTGAATCATTATACTGTATACCTGAAACTAATATAATGACAATATGTCAGTTATATCTCAAAGAATAGTCAATGAAGATGCAATTTGAAATAGATTCAAAGTATTTTTGTGAAAAAGGTGCATGAATTTTTAACTTTTGAAGAAAATGTACGAAAATATAAGACTTGACTACTTCTATTTGTCACTGCTTAATGTTTTAATGGATATGGTGTAATTTAAGACAACCATAATTCCAAAGAAAACTTCATAAGCAATCATGTAGAAAAAGCTATTTTCGAATTAAGAAGATTATTTTTCAGGTGAGCTAAAGGTTAAATTTACAAATCCTTTAATTTAGTAATCAGATCTCCTACATATGATTTTATAACTATCAAATAATTTCCCTAACCCACATGAATTTTAAAATAAATCCATATCAATTAAAGGCAGACTTCTTACTAATTCTGTCATTCAGGTAGTTATGTTCTTGGGTTTCTTACACAGGCCTAATCAGATGTGTCACTTCTCTAAGATTAAGTTTTGAAAGAGATAATGAAATTGATAGAGAAGTAAAAACTAACTGGTTTACAATTCACAGTGTGTGGAAAGAAGATGGCATTTTGTGTTGAGTGTTAAAGGTAGGAAAACTTATTTTCTACTCCTCATGTTTCCAAAAGGAAGGAGATTGGATTTTCTTTTTATTCTTCAAGGCAGATAAGTGTGGGGGAAGCAATTTCAGTTTCTTGCTGTTTCTCTTACTGTTACCTAGGAATGGGGAATAATACTTTTGGCTGGGAGGTTGTGAGAAGGAAGCGAGATGTATACTGTGGCCACTTCTCATCTGCTTGCTGATTCCAGTCAATTCTCTACCTTTTGATATAGTGCTCTCCTGCTTAGGGTGATCTCCCAGGACCTGAGCACGTGAGTTGAGGGTAAAGTGGTAGCCAGTTTGTTGCAACTACCACACATCCCTGCCATTTTCAGCTCTGTCTAATTTCTTTTTCTCTCATTATTTCCAAACTTGGGGGAAAAATATGGTCTTACTTACTAATCCTGGATCCTTCAATGTAGAGCATGCTTCCCTATCCCATTGAAAATATTACGTTTTCTATACCAAATAAGCAGTCTGTAACATAGACTCAGTGTAGGTGGATACGTTACGAAGTCATGATTCCAATTTGATTTGGGGTTTGATTTTTTTGTTGGTTCTCTCCTGAGTGGGTCACTTGATTTTAGTGTAATTGGAGACTTTAGTCCAATCCCATCAATCAATGTAAAAAAGGGGTAAAATAGGGAAAAATCCACAGCTAATGGAAAAGTACTACAATGACTCATAATGGGTCAATGGTGTTATCTTCTGAAACAGAACAGTGCATTAGTATTTGTAGACCTATCTTAGGGCAGAAAAATGGATGCCTTGTTTTCTTAAGATTGCACTTAGTCTCTAATCGAGGTAAGAATGACACTCTTCTTCATTTCATACCCAAATAATTGACGGTATGACCTTGAATTTTCATGTTTCCTCAGCTTATGGCTAGGATTTCAGGTCACAAAGGACAAGCTTCATAGCAGATTATTAAATATTAATTTTACAGGACTGATTATCTGAAATACATACTCTCTAGGCCAATAGCTAAATTTCATTTTCAGGGTAAATTAAATAATCACTTTTATGGTTATGACTTAACATTTACTTTTCTCTGGCATAGATTTCTTTTTCAATCAATGTACAGATAAAAGATCTTGTTATTCAGCATGACTCTGAATCAAACAGTGTGTATTATATTATAATTACTTTCCATCTCTTCTCAGCCTTTTGGCCGAGATCTAGGGTATATTGTAATTATTTTCCAGGTAAATGTAGTTAGAGGATGTTAGAAAATATGGTAGTGCCATGGAAGTGGTAAGTATAAGGTTGATCTTTTATAATGGTGGATGCTATTTTTAGGGTGCCATAGTTGGACATGTCTGAAGAATGCTAAGTCCTGGATGCAAGAATTGGGGATTTATCAATTCAAATATTAATTAAAAGGAAATAGACTCATTCCAAGTTTCTTATGTTGTAGAGTGATAATCTAAATTGTAATTTCTAAAATATATTATCTCCAGAATCTAGGCATTTCCACTTACGTCTATAGCAATAGTGGGGTTGGACTTAATTGGGATTTATTTAAATAGGACTTAAGGATCTTAGAAAGAACTCATTTTGAGGGATTGAACATGGAGTTCACAAATCAGAGGAGAGGGAGGTGAAATATACTGTACAGTGTGTATTATTCAGATCATTGTTAAAACTGTTCCAGAAACTACACTCTGAAACCTCAGAAGATACAGTAAATATATGAAAGAAGCATATATTTTCTGAAAGAGAGGAGCTCAGCATTGATACTGCTTTATAACCCTTCCTTAAGGGTTCAATCCTGTTGGTGGGGAGAAAGTGGGTAGGGACTTGAAATGTATTTCCCTTATTGGGGCTTACTGCTAACATCCAAAATGAATATTGATGACTTGGGCATAAGACTGAATCAAGATATTCAGACACTATAAATTGTAGTAGTAGTATTAATAGTGTAGGAGCAGCTAACCCTTATACAATAATTTCCATATACCATACACAATCCTAAGCTTGGTAAGGTGTATTTTTAAAGACGTATAAAAGCATCAAAGAGAGCCACTGTTGGTTTTAAAGAGCAACTAGCACATCTAAGTCACTCTAGAGGCTTTTAAAATTTAGCAGAAGTGGGTGCCTGGGTGGCTCAGTGGGTTGAGTATCTGGCTCTTGGGTTTAACTCAGGTTGCCATCTCACGTGTCTGAGATTGAGCCCAGTGATAGGCTCTGCGCTCAGTGGGGAGTCTGCTTGAAGATTCTTTCCCTCAGCCCCTTCTCCCACTTGCACACACTCTCTGTGTCTCTTATCTAAGTAAATCTTTAATAAAAAATGTAACAGAAGATATGGACTCAATAAAAGGAAAATGATGGAATCAAAGCAGAGAGAACCATGTACATGAACACATGAAACATATCCTGAGCACTTTGAGAAGGTAATGGCAGTAATCCTAAAAAGGGGAATGGAAGTTCTATCAGGAGTGGCTAAACTTTACCCTTAGGTTGGCAAAACTTAGTGATAAATGTTATGTGAGTGAAAATGCTAGAAAAGTTTTCTGAATGGGGAACAAACACCCCAGTGCACTTTTCTGAGGTGTTCAATTTTCCTTCCTTGATTTAGATTGTGAAATCTTACAGTGAGGACTTGAGGATGCTATCCAGGTTTCTCCAGCTTTCTACTTCATCTTTCTTCTTAGTACACACAGTCCTAATGTGATAAAGATAAAATATAGTGAAATACATACATATATATATATATATATATATATACACACACACACATACTTATATATCCTCATATATATATATCATATATCCATTCTCACATATATATATATACACACACACACATATATATATATTCTCTTTTATGTTTAATATTCAGTAAAGGGTGTCAAATATCTGTTCTGCTAATTATCACTTTGGAAACTCACCCTGGCCAAGGGCTCTAGATGTCTGCTGTCTTTTGAGTTATGCTCTAGATTCTCCCAAACTAATATTCCAGTATACTACAAAGTTTATATTTAAGGCAAAACATCTGAAACTTTAATTCTAATAATGTGGCCCACTGTTTTCTGGTAATAGTATAATGAATAGATAAATAAGCAGAAACTTACCACACATATATTATATATAATATAATAGAATTACTGAATTGCATAAAAGAACTGAATTCAACATGAAGTATACATTAGAAAATTTCCTTGTTTTGGAGCTTTCACTAAACTTGCATAAAGGGAAAGACAGATGAAATATTTTTAGAACTATCATTCTGAGACTTACAGAAGCTTTCTAATATAATAAAACAATTCCAGTGCTAAACTTGGTTAAATTACTATTTTCATTTGTCTCTTAGATTAAGAAAATGATTCTTACAAGAGTACAGTGAAATGATAGAGATGGTGTACTGCATTGGAGAGCAAGGGTATTAACTACAATAAAATTACAGTCTTACATTAAAATACATCTTTAATGAATGTTCAATTTACAAAATCCTAATGTTAATGACCTTCTTAATGAGAGGATAGTTAAGTCCATAATGAGCACTAACTATGTTTTCTATCACCCTTGCAAAGAAAAGTTATTTATAATATGTTGGGGACATTTGAACATTCCAATGGTGTTTTTTATTCATGCTGAAAGACTCCTCAGGAGATATGTATGCTTGAAATGTCATTGGCTCAAAAGTTGGATGGGTTAATTTCTTTATATATGAACTTGTCTCCTGACACAGGCTATACCCTTAATCCTTAATATCTTTCCCTTTGTTGCTTCTTCTTTTTTTAAATGCTTTCCCTGGACTTTGAAAAGGACAGCTCTGTCTCATCATTGATATCTCAACTCAACGTCAGCTTCTTTGAAAGGCCTTCACTAAAGTAACAATAATAGTTACTCTGTTACATTATATTGTCTTGGTTTTCTCCATTTCATTAACTACCATTTATCTATTCAGCAACTGCTTTCTCAGTATCTACAGTCGGTCATTCACTATTGAGGTCTGAGGATAATGCAACAGCAAAATAGAGTCCTGCTTTCCCAGAACTTACATTCTGAAATTCTTTTAGTTTATTTAGTTTTTACTCTATTACCATAAGAATGTGAAATACAATAGAGCAGGGACCTTGTGTTATTTTCTTTTTTATATCCAGTTTCTAAGACTGTCAAGTAATAGGTGCCTGATAAACTGTTGAATGAAGGAACCAAATCTCTAAGAGTGTTTAAAACTCTCACTATTCTGGGACACTAGATCATTTAGTTGCATGATCAACTCTTGATTTCCACTTGGATCATGGTCTTGGGGTCATGGGCAAGAGCCCTGCATTAAGCTTTGTGCTCAGCCTGAAGTCTGCTTGAGCTCCTCTCCCTCTGCTCCTCCCCTGCTCATACATGTGCACAGGCTCTCTCTCTTGAACAAATAAGTAAAATTAAAAAAACAACAACAACAAACTTTCAATATTACTTTACTTCACTGACTTACCAGACCCTAATGCTGTCCATCTTTCTGTTAAAAACATTGACTAAAGACCGCTAAAGGACCATGACAGTGGATTAGTCCTTAGTATCTGATTATGGTACCTTATTATTTGAGCTTATTCGGAATTAGTTTTGATTTTTCTCAAGCTTGTCTATGGCAAGTGTATTTGATTTTTGTCTGGTGTATAACAAATCACCATAAACTTATGATTTACAGCAATACACTTTTATTATCTTAGAGCTTCAGTGGGTCAGAGGTCTGGGCACAGCTTAGTCTAGTATCCTCTTTCAGGGGTTCTCTCTTAAGGGGTTACCTGGGGCTACAGTCTCATGGGAAGGATCAATTGTGGAAGGATGTGTTTCTAAACTCATGTAGGTTTTGAAAGAATTTACTTCCTTGAGAGTTGTTGAAAGGAGGATCTCCATTCCTGGCTGGCCATGAGGTCACCCTTAGTCCATTGCCATTTTGGCCTCTAACATAGCAGCTTGCTTCATCAAAACATGTAAGCCAAGATGGATAGAATCTGAAAGCAAGACCAAAGTCACAATTTTATGTAGATTAATCACAGAAGTGACATCCCATCTCCTTTGTTATCTTATATTGATTACAAGCATGTCACTGGGATAGCTCATACTCAAGGGAAAGGAATTATCCAACATTGTGAATACTGGGGTGTTGGTATTATTGAGGGCATCATAGAGTCTGTTTGCCACAATTGTACACATTCTATGTTAATCATTTGATTTAATTAGCAAGGAAAAGCAATGATAAATGAGTGGAAAAAGAGAGTTCAGGGCATAAAAGCTATAATATACTTCATAAAGTCATGATAAAATCGCTTTGCAATGTGTGGGCTAGAACATTATAAAAAAGCAACAACCTATAATTTTGTATATAAGATTTTTTACAAGTTTCTAATTTTTTTGTCCTATCTCAGAAATGCAAATTCATATTATGTTATAACTGATCCATTATAGATAGTTCTTACATAGAAGAGATGGTGTAGAATTTTCATCAACCATACTCAAAAAGATCCTTCCATTGCATCAAAAGTGTGGGCAGCCCACATGTTTTTAACAAAACTGACTTTGGTATAAATGTTGAAAAGAAAATCATGGGATCCACATATTGAACACCAACTGGGAGAAATTACCTGGTGATATGCATGCTGCTCAGAGACTTACAGAAAATTTAAAGTCATTTATCAACAGAGAAAATTGGATTAGAGAGCAACTCTACAAAATTGGAGAAGCAGGTCTAAATGAGAATATGTCACATTTACTTACAAAAATAATGGCATAAAAATAAGAGCATGCAGCATCTAGAATCAGAAATTCAAAGAAGAAATCACAGCAACCACTTGCAGCAATGCAGCTTATATCCAAAATTGCTATTTTTTAAATCAGCAAATCTTAGAGCTTTGAAAACATAAATCTTTTTATCCTTGCCAATTTAGCGCAGCTCACAAAACCCAGCATGGATGGATGGTGAATTATTCAAAGAAACATGTGAAAAAAAGTGAAGTTACATGAAAAGCAAATTCATTTTAGATAACACACTTTTACAACTCAATTTGAAAAACTTAAGGTATTGTAAAGACTTCTTATTTTTCTCTTCAGTGGGACATTGTTGATTTCAGCCTATACATTAAAGGATTTTTAGAGTAACCTAGAAAGATGATGCAGGCAAAAATTTTTCTGTTTTGGCAAAAACACAAGACAAGACTATGTCTTAGAGAATCATTAGCATTCACTAAACAAAGACTTTTACAATGTATCATTATTAAAGATATACATTTCTACTTCATCCTTTGATAAATATAGGTGAAAAATGCCATCTGAGAATTATAGTGCTGTAAACTCTAAAAACGAGAATAAAGACTATAGAGTATTAGGTGATTTGGGGCCAGTTAAATAGTGCAGAGATTTACTGGAAGACAATACATAGGGGTTAGTGGTAAACATTCTGACAAATAAAGTGACTCAAAAAATGCAGAATTCCTCTTCGACCTCAGCCGCAGCAACTTCTTCCTAGGAACAACGCCAAAGGCAAGGGAAGCAAGGGAAAAAATGAACTATTGGTACTTCATCAAGATCAAAAGCTTTTGCACAGCAAAAGAAACAGTCAACAAAACCAAAAGACAACTGACAGAGTGGGAAAAGATATTTGCAAATGACATATCAGATAAAGGGCTAGTATCCAAAATTTACAAAGAGCTTAGCAAACTCAACACCCAAAGAACAAATAATCCAATCAAGAAATGGGCAGAGGACATGAACAGACATTTCTGCAAAGAAGACATCCAGATGGCCAACAGACACATAAAAAGCTGCTCCATATCACTGGGCATCAGGGAAATACAAATCAAAACCACAATGAGATACCACCTCACACCAGTCAGAATGGCTAAAATGAACAAGTCAGGAAATGACAGATGCTGGCAAGGATGTGGTGAAAGGGGAACCCTCCTACACTGTTGGTGGGAATGCAAGCTGGTGCAACCACTCTGGAAAACAGCATGGAGGTTCCTCAAAAAATCGAAAATAGAGCTACCTTATGACCCAGCAATTGCACTACTGGGTATTTACCCTAAAGACACAAACGTAGTGATCCAAAGGGGCACGTGTACCCGAATGCTTATAGCAGCAATGTCCACAATAGCCAAGTTATGGAAAGATCCTAGATGTCCATCAACAGATGAATGGATAAAGAAGAGGTGGTATATATATACAATGGAATACTATGCAGCCATCAAAAGAAATGAAATCTTACCATTTGTGACGACACGGATGGAACTAGAGTGTATTATGCTTAGCGAAATAAGTCAACTGGAGAAAGACAACTATCACATGATCTCCCTAATATGAGGAAGTGGAGATGCAACGGGGGTGGGAGTTAAGGTGGTAGGAAAAGTAAAAATGAATGAAGATGTGATCGGGAGGGAGACAAACCAAAAGAGACTCTTAATGTCATAAAACAAACTGAGGGGGGTGGGGGGGAGAGGGGTTGGGTGAGGGTGGTGGGGTTACATTATATGTTTAAATAAAGCTTAAATAAAAAGAAAAAAAAGGAAAGAAAAAAAATGCAGAATTCCTACATGTATGGACAGAAAAAAAAATAAAGATGTATATTTAGAAGCTCTTAAATTGAATCCAGAATCAACAACTCATGCATTACTCAGAAAAGTCATAGATGTAATTGTATGTTATATTGATTTATAGCTGAATGAACCATAATATTCTGATCAAATGTTGGAGATAACTTATGGAAAAATATATTCTTTCTTGTGAATAACTTAAAATAATTAAAATTCTTAAATAAGTGTTATATGTTAAGTTAGAATAATATACTTAAATTCATTTTTAGCTGTACCCTTTTAACCAACACTTCCCATTGTCTGAAAAAGTACTAATCCACATAGCACTGGATATGAGAACTTTTGCTGATGTAGTGTACAAACTTGACAGCTGGCTCTTCTGGAGTCATCATGGCATTTGTGAAAACAATGCCCCAGTGTTTATCCTACTGATGGTGGTTTAGCTGCATGAAATATAAGGAATAAGCTTTTGATAAAAATAGGAATGGAATCTCAGGCCTGACTCCATAATAGTAGCTAAGGGAAAAATAGCAATGTGTGGTAATCTTTGTTCTGCCTTTACCCTACTCTGTAGCGCCACAACTCCTCAGCAAAATCACATCTTTCTTGCAGAATAATTGATCAGGAATGGACCTGTGACATAAGCTAGTTCTAACTGAGTGAAGCTCAGAGCTTTGGACTTTGGTCAAGGAAGGGAGTTGTCTGTCTTCTGGTGGATGTGTTTTGTGGTTGGTGGGACCTGATACTGTTTCAGCCAACTTCCTGGTGACAGACACCAGGCTGGAAATGAATTGTGCATAGACGAGGCTGGAGCAAAAAGAATCAAAGAAAAATGCAGCTTGAAGTGTGAGAAAACATACTTGAAGCCAGTCCTACCTCTGAATGATTCAGTTACAAGAAGCAAAGCATGAGTAAGACAATGTAGATTGTATTTTCTATTACTTGCAACAAACCCATCCTTATACAGTGAATGAGTCTTCAAGACACTAAAAAAACCTTGTAGGGTTGAAGAGCAGCTCCCAGAGTCTCCCATAGTTGACTTTAAAGATGAGATGGTGATTCTGTGAGCTGCAGAGGTTTCTGCACAACTGAACACCATCACCAGTGAATGCCTGCTAATGGCAGTCCTGACAGAGCCGTATCTCTGGCGATGCTCCTGCGATTTAGAGCTGATTGCCTTTTTATATTTAATGGCCGAATCTGCTGGATACATGAAGACTTCTTCATTTCAAAATAAATTATACTTCTATTTGCAAATGCTATTTTCCTCCCCACCTTGATGATTTTTGGCTAAAGATATTAAATATTTATTGAAGTTACACATAACTGGGAATTATTAGTGATTGACCACAGCTGTAATCCATAAAATATTCATCATCTATCTTTAAATTATTGATTATTATAAAAATGTACAGGCATCATAATAGAATGAAAGTTTAGCATATTTTTCTACTGACAAGAATTAAACAGAAATTCTTTACCCACGTTCTTTTTTTTTTTCATTATAGGAAGCTGACAGTTAATTATACGTGTTTCACATTTTTTGATAATGTCATGCCAGATTCTAAGAATCCTATATGAAAGACTGATGGATACGTAAAATAATGCTAAAACAACAAATGCTAAAAATAATAACTAACACTTACATGGCACTTACAACGAGCCAGACACTCTTCTAGTACTTTCTGTGTACTCCTTATAACACCGCCAAGAAATACTATTTTCTCCTCTTAGAATGGGAATGATGAGACCCAGAGAGTCAAGTTGCTTGCCCAAGAATACGGAGCTTGAAGGTGACAGAGTTAGGATTCTAACCCAGGCAGTTTAGCTTCAGAGCTCATGTATTTCACCACTACCCACTCTACTTGTAATCCCAGAAATCACTAAGTATTGGAGAGAAGACACCTGCATGAGGCTGGTCTTTACTGGAGCTGATCCACATGATTGTGACTCATGGAAAAGAAAATTGACTTTGTGATTATCTAGCTGAGATGTAACAAGAGACTATCAACTGTTTTTGGTATTCTTTAATGTTGGTTCATGGGAAGTTTGTAGTGTGGTGGTGAATGTAAGTTCGAATGAATGTGTCCAAGTCATTTTAAAAATTAGAATAGATACAAGGTAAACTTTAGAATATTTAGATGAGAACAAAATTTTCATTTAAAGGATAGAAGTCTGACACTCATTTGTTAACAATGCCAATGAGAATGCAGATGGGGAGGTATTAAATACATCAACTTGACTTCATAGGAAACTATCCACCTTCAGATTTTACACATTCATGTGGCTTGAACCGAGAATTTACATAATTTTAGGAATCGTTAGTGAAATTCTAGTTAAGATCCCCCTCACAAAGCCTGACCCATATATCCAGCTACCTACTGGATAGGTATCCTCATGCCATGTGATGGTGTGGGTTTACTCTCCTGGTTAGTGATAACACATACCACAATTCTGTTTAAGTTTCTTAAGTCTTTAATTGGCTTTATAAATTAAAAGAGTTTGTATTTTCCTTTAAATGTGTTTATTATCAGCATTTTATAATTTTACATAAATATCTATTTCCTCTAAATATTTTTCTGTCAGCAAAGTATTTTCTAACTCTATTTAGTGTATTAATTACCACTGGATTGGTAGAATAACTTTTTATTGACTAATAAAGCTTGTTATCTATGCTGTTTACCTCAGGTTTGAAAAATTAAATAAAAATTACTAGCTAGGGACGCCTGGGTGGCTCAGTTGGTTAAGCGGCTGCCTTCGGCTCGGGTCATGATCCCAGCGTCCTGGGATCGAGTCCCACATCGGGCTCCTTGCTCAGCAGGGAGCCTGCTCCTCCCTCTGCCTCTGCCTGCCTCTCTGTCTGCCTGTGGTCTCTCTCTCTCTCTCTAACTAATAAATAAATAAAATCTTTAAAAAAAAAAATTACTAGCTATGCCTAAAAAAAGTGGGATGAAACCTGGCATGATCCTTGCTGCCTTTCATTCCCTTACTAACAACATAAATTTTGAGTCTAATTCTGAATGTATCTCAATTATGACCTTCCTCTTTGAGTTTACCACCTTCGATTAGAACATTGTTTTCCACATAAATGACTGCAACATTCTCTCAGTATATCCTCTTTCCTCTTTTGTTGTTACCATTCAAACCATATTTTTCCTGGTCATCAGAGTGATGCTTATATATACACCAATCTTTGTGCTCTGTAGGGCTGAACAGGATCAGTACCCCTGAGGATGACACATAGAGCTCTTTGATTTGGTTCCTGTTCAGTCGCCAGACTTACCTGTCACTATTCTGCATCACCATCCTTCCTTTCCAAATGATATCCTACAGCTAATTGCTAAATACTTAATCCTGCAAACTACTTGCTCTCCTTTTTTCTTGTGTGTGTGTGTGAGAGAGAGAGAGAGAGAGAGTGTGTGTGTGTGTGTGTGTGTGCGAGCACACATGCCGGAATGCATGTGTGCATACGGAATAGTGCACTGAGCATTGTATTGCAATAATTATATATTATGGTGAGATTTGTGACTTTGAGTATTTTGTGGGGATCTGGGATACATTTCCTTTGAAATCTCCCCTTCTGGTAAGACCATATCTGAAGTAATTTTTAGTTCTGGGTGCCAAATTTTAAGGAATAAATCAAGTCAGAGCATGAAAATAAAAAAGAGAAGTCTAAAAAAGATTAGTCTGGCTGTGCTTTGATAACTCCCATCCAATAGTTGAAGGCCTGTTTTGTAGCTGACAGCATTGGCCAGTTTGTGTAGCTTCCTTTTGTATAACTTGGGAGAAGTCATTAGGGACAATGTGAATGTAGAATGACATTTTGACTTACTAGGCTGCATTGTGAGGAAGTGTTTAAATGGAGACTCCTACCTAAGAAGGGAGGAAAATAGGACTAAAGCATCTCCCTCTCCTCCTTTCGGTCTGAAGATTCTTTTCAGCATCAAATTCATTTTTCGCTTTAAAATGGTGTATTTCACACCTCAGTGCTTGAATCACAGCCTCCATTCTGAAACTATCAACAATTATCTGAAAACAAGCATGAGTTTACCTACTTTTTTCAAGAAACAGTGTCTATATACTTTACTCAGTTTCTTATTTTTCTTATGTTTTGATGAGGCTCTCACAAACTCCATGTTTTTCCTTTCATCTCATGGGACTAACAGTATATACAAAAAGGTGATTAAGTCAAGGGGGTGCCTTGGTGTTGGCTAAGCCTCTGACTCAGGGCTTGATCTCAGGCTCGTGAGTTGGAGCCCTGCATTAGGCTCCATACCCAGCATGGAGCCTACCTAAAAAATAAAGTAAAAAATGTAATGTATCCATTAAATTCTAGCTAATATTTCTTATTGACTGTTTCACTTGTTTTTAAATATCGATTCTTAAGCTCTATGTTTGGCATGTCCAAGTAAGTCTGTTTTGATTGTTTGATTTTGTTAGATTAAATTTTCCTCATTTCCAATTATTTTAGCTTTATTTTACATATCTGTGTGTACTTTTGGTATTGGTACTCCTTTATTTGAATAAAAAGCTAGTTCCTTTTTGAAATAAGCATTTAAAAATAGAAAATAATGAAGAAGTAATTTGAAAATTGCTCTCAGTTCTTCCAGAGACAAATATTAACAGTCATTGGTTTGGGTACATTTATTTCCAGTCTGTTTTCCTAGCATATCACATGTTTTTAAATAGTTATTATCTTACCTTATCTATAAGTTTGTACCCCCATGGGTTTTAGTTAGCATTATATTATGCACATTTTTACATGCCATTAAAACGTCTTCCTACATGTATTTTTATTAACTCACAATTATTAAGAACAGGATTTCTGAGCAATTTGGTTTTTAATGTTTATATAGTTGCCCTATATCTAGAAGCAAGCATGGAAGTGACTGCTCTGTAACTACTATTCTAACTAATTTGGATAAATGTAACTAGAAAAATAGAGATTTAGGAGAAAAAACTACTGTCAGCTCTGAACAATGCAGCATCTCTCTGATGAGATGTTCAACGTCGACTAATTTCTTCTATTTAATTTACATTAATTTTAGCTGTCTCTCACCTTTCAGCCTCCTCTGTCATTAATTTACTGTCCTTCCTCAAAAATCAAATCACTTAACCTATTTTTGTTCTAACCACTACTTCTACTTCATATTAGTAAACATAAATTTACTTAATTATGAGGTCCTAATTAAGGATAACTATTAGACAAGAGATCTTTTCTGTTACTCTTTAAAAATGGAGACACCTGGGCACCTGGGTGGCTCAGTGGGTTAAGCCTCTGCCTTCAGCTCAGGTCATGATCCCAGGGTCCTGGGATCAAGCCCCACATCGGGCTCTCTGCTTAAGCGGGGAGACTGCTTCGCTCTCTCTGCCTGCCTCTCTGCCTACTTGTGATCTCTCTCTGTCAAATAAATAAATAAAATCTTAAAAAAAAAAGGAGAAATCAGGGGCGCTGGGGTGGCCCAGTTGGTTAAGCATCTGATTCTTGATTTTTGACTCAGGTCATGATCTCAGGGTCATGGGATTGAGCTCCTGAAGTGGGCTCCCCGCTTACTGCAGAGTCTGCTTAAGATTCTCTCTCTCCCTCTTCCTTTGCCCCTCCCCCTGCTCCTGCTCTCTCTCTTTAAAATAATAAATAAATGAAGTCTTTTAAAAATTAAAAAAAAATTAAAATAGAGAAATTTAAAAATTGCCTTATTCTTGCCTGGTTTATAGGCTCTGAAACAAGGTCTGTATTCTCTGTTTCATGTATGTTACCAGCTGAGTATGTTGCAGCACTTTTCTGGTGGCATTTAATAAAATGCCAAAATTAAAATTTTCTTTGTTGCAAACATGTGATTAAAAGTAAAAGAAGAACATAGAAGGAAAAGAGACAAGACAAATTAGAAAATGGGTAGATAAAATGAGAGTTGGCATGTGGATATTTTGCTGCATCTTCTTGAACATATTTGTCTCCCTGGGTTCTGCAAATGTGTGAATCCAACCAACTAAGTTGCATAAGCCAAATCGACTCAACTTAGATCATTTCTCCTAAGGTAAAAATAGGCAAAATTATTCCTCCTGGAATTTAAGAATTCAACAATCAAAAAAGTATGGGTAAAATATGTAGTTTTGCATTATTTTCAATTAAAAATAACGGAATATATTTAGAAAATAAATGTAATGTAATATCTTTTGAATAAATCACTTTGATTTATAAAACCAGTTGGAAAGTTATCTGGCTTTGTAATGCAATGTTCATTAAGGGAAAATTTGAAAAGTACAGAATATAAGATCGCTGGCACTCATCACCTAAAAGTCAGCAATCTTAACATTATGTTTTATAGCTTTTGTCTTTTCCCCATTTATATTAAGATCATTTCCACAGTAAAATTGAAATTCTGTCATACATATATTTCAAGTCAAATTTTGACTATATATTTGGAGTATGTTTTCATGCTTTTATCCTTAAATAGCTATATTATTTCAGGCATAATTTTGATTTGATATATTGAAACCAATACATACCAAACTGGAAATGATCTGTTATAATTATTTTAATTTTGATATAAGTGTGTTATTCCTTTACATTTTAAGGCATTTCAGACAATATATTAAGAACAAAGAACATTTAAGGTAAGTTTTAAGATTCCTAACAACAAGTCAAGGGCTGTCTTCAGCTCCTTTCCTCACTAATACTTGGTGGCAGTGACACTTTGGACATGTAAGGCAAAATTTGGCTTTGACTGCAACATCCAGAGACTCTCTCTAGGAGACACTGGTGTGAAGAGTAAAACATTCAGAAAATTATAGTTATTGTTAATGGTAAAAACAAGCAAATGAACAAACAAATCCCAATGCACGCACATGTGCATTCACACACATATACACACATGCATACGCCATGTCAATGAGCAGGTGTGAGTCACTCACACAGCTGGAGTCTTTAATTGAAACTCTTCATGTGATTAAGCAAATCTAACAACAAAGAGGGTCTTCTGCACATCTAAAACTGGTGCTTTTTTCCTGTAAACCAGGTGTCTCAACCTCAGCCAGACATTAGAATTACCCATTGAGTTCCTAAAACACATAGAAGTCTAGCCCTATCCCTCAAATTTCTCCGTGGAACCTGAGAATTAGGAAATTTAAGAAGTTCCCTGATGATCCTTATATTTTTCCAAGATAAGAAGTGTTGCTTAAATGAATATTAAATTGCAAAATTGAGTTTTGAGCAAGTAAAATATAATTTTCTAACCAAAGAATAAACAAAAAGAGTAAGATGAAGTCAATTAACAGGATAACAATGTATTTTCAATTTTTTGTGCTTCCTTGGGCAGATATCATCAATGCAACATTTAAAATAAACACAAAACATTTGTCTCTAGAAAGGTTTAAAATGTAACCTATGAGCTTTTTCTAAATAGTATTGCATAGGGTTAATACCTATTTATTGATGGAAAAATCTGAACTGTCAATAATTTGCTTTTTGTATTAAAAAATATAAATTTTAAATGGAGATGGTTATTTTCACAGTCACATATTTATTATCTTTCAATAGCAAAAAAAAAAGAATCATTCAGTTTTATGATGTGAATGTTCCAAAATATTTATTTTAAATTTATATTTTTTTGTCTTGCACAAAAAGATCTTTAGCTATTTCAAATTTGTGAACAACAGACTGAGGTAATGTCAAATAATTAAATACCAATACCATTTTTGTTAAAATTTGATTATATCAACTAGCTATTTCAAATTAGAATGATTTAAAATTAAATCCTTTCTTAAATCAAGATAATGAAAATGTTTCAAGATGATTCTAAATCCATTCTGAGAAGTACTGGTAAATCTCTCTATAATTAACTTATCTAAAGCAAGTTCTCAGTGAAATTTGCTTTCTGGCTTCTCTACTACTGCCGAGAAAAATTGCCCCAAATCTGATTAACCAAATGTTTTTTGCCATATTTTATATTAAGCTTTCTACCCAACATAATTTCCATACATTTTATATAGTCAATAGTTCTAGAATATTAGTGTTCATAAAGAGTCATTTAGGGGTGTTGGTTAAAATTCAGATTCCTAGTCTCTAGGCTAGAGACCTAATCTCGATCTTAAGGATAGAATCTGAGAATCTGCATCTTTTTTTTTTTTTTTTAGGATTTATTTATTTATTTGAGAGAGAGTGAGACAGTGCAGGTGGAGGGGCAGAGGGAAAAAATCTCATGCAGACTCCCCGCCAAGTAGGAAGCCCAAAATGGGGCTCAGTCTCACCACCCTGAGATCATGACTGAGCCAAAACCAAGAGTTGGTCATTTAATTGACTGAGCCACCCAGACTCCCCAAGAGTCTTCATCTTTTAAATAAACTTCTCTATTTTGACATAAAGAATAGTGGTTTGCATTTGAGGAAATATTCATGTAATTGTGTATGTTCGTAGATATTTTGGGAAGATGATGCTGTGATATGTACTTCACAAGCATTGGGAAGAAAATCAAGGGGAAGTTATTTTTCTTCCCCATTGCAGTCCAGAGCTATCCTTAACACGGAGTAGACCAGCCACATGTGCCCTGTGATTTTTAGGATGATTCAAACTCTTTTTTCCTTAAGAACATACTCTTCTTTTTGTTGAGGTACTTTATGTCCCAAAGATAAAGCTTGTGATGTGTATCAGACTAATAGGCGTAACTTAGAAATATCCAAGAGACAAATGTGTCTGTTTAAATTCACCCTGGGTGTAAATGAATGGAATCTTCTCTGGAGAAAGACGTGCAGTGGCAGCAGGAATGTAAGGGTTTTCACAGGATTATTGAAGAGGGGTGGGGCTCTGCAGGGATGGGAAATATGGTTCAACAAGGAAAATCCCTGAACAAAACCATACCTGTAACACATTCACTCTGTCTTGGTTTAGCATTATCTTCCTATCTCTAAGTTCCTAAAGTCAGTGTCTCTCTTACACTTGGAATTTTTCTGAACTTTTTTTGTGCTTGACACCTAAAAGGAAGACAACAACAATTCAATTTTAAATGAGGAAATCTCTGGGTCATTTTAAACTTACTTCTCTTCCTCCGACTCTACCTTTTTTTTTTTTAAGATTTTATTTATTTATTTGACAGAGATCACAAGTTGGCAGAGAGGCAGGCAGAGAGGAGGGAGCAGGCTCCCCGCTGAGCAGAGAGCCCAATGTGGGGCTCGATCCCAGGACCCTGAGATCATGACCCAAGTCGAAGGCAGAGGCTTTAACCCACTGAGCCACCCAGGTGCCCCCCTCCGACTCCACTTTTAACGAGACAGCCTGTCCAGCTGTTCCTCCTCCTAATGATCTCAGCATTGACAACCCCTGCCATTTCCTTGCATGGCACTCTCCTCATCTCCTGCCTTTCTCCCTGAGTCTTTTTTTCTATTCAAATTTGTTTCCCATATCAAAGCAAAATTTGGGGTGCCTGGGTGGCTCAGCTCGACCCCTGGTTTTAGCTCAGGTCATCTTGGGGTCATGAAATTGAGCTCTGTATCAGGCTCAGCGGGGAGGCTGCCTGAGATTCTCCCTCCCTCTCTCTCTCTCTCTCTCTCGCTCTCGCTCTGCCCCTCACTCACTCTCTCTCAAACAAATAAATCTTAAAAAAAAAAAAAAAAGCAAAGTTACCCTCCGATGGCCTACAATATAGCATTCTCTGAACTATATTCCTGAGGACACTTATTTCCAGGAAATGGAATTCCATTTGAATTTGCCTATTCAAATAAGTCTGTAAAGTAATTTCTTTTTGATTGCTTAGAACATTTATAGACAAAGGACTCTCCAATGAGGTGTGCTCTTCGGCATTTCTCAAGATTATTTGACCAGGTGCTCATTTGTGTGAGCATTTCCTGGCCTTAAGAAGAACTGTGTATCTCATACTGCCAATTCAGCCCTTTCAAGACTTTACCTGCCACTCTGTGTCTACGTTCTTCTCCACTGCTTTCTCCCATACATTCCACACAGCATTGCTGAGCTTCTGTTAATTTTCAACAGTCAGGTGCCTGTCCGTGCTTTTGTAGAGCCTGATTGCTCTTCCTGGCATGTCACCTGCCTTTAGTTATCCTTCAAACCTTTGTGTTTTTCTTTTGTTTTTAATGTCTTTACATTTTTACTTCTTTTGAAAAGCCCATATTTATTTTCTCCTCCACATTGTCTTTTCAACACATTGTCACTACATCTGTGAAATGGCTTCATTAGGGCACACAGCACAGTCTGTTTTTCATGGATGCTTATTCTTTCTCTAGAGTAAGCCTCTTAAAGCCAGTAACTATTCATCTTGTTCTCTCGAGAAATTTGCTTCTCACTATATGCCAAGTGAATGAGTGAATGTATAAGTAAATTTTCACTTCAGCTGATACTTGTTTACTGGCCCAAACTGCTGAATTAAAGTGGTTTGCCTTCACACAACCTCAAAATTCCACTTGTATCCCGATTAATATGATTAGAATATCGTAAGTTTGATTCCATGTTATTCACAGTGTCCATTCAAGTCTCGGCTTGTTTCAACCAGTGTCGTCTCCTGGACAGTACTTGAGTGCTCACTGTGTTTCTTCTGAATATAGATATTCTTGGAAGAGTGTTATGTGTTTGAGAAAAGATGAGTTATTTTTTAAAGGACTCAGAGAACACTTATGATTATTGCAAAGTTCTCCTTTCCCTTTAATGTTTTGGGTTCTTTTTAACTTTCCAGTTCAGAGAGCTCTAAACCTCATTCTTTATTTTATTCTTATTTGTCAAGCAATATGATATATACTATGTACCAGATTCTAGGTAACTTAAAAGTATTAAGTCATGTCATCCTTATAAAAACTTTACCAGGCAGATACCATTGTTATCCATATTTTACAGAAGTGTAGTAAATTGCCTGGGTGGTGCTGTTAGAAGTAAGAATAGCATTTAATTCCAAGCAGTCTGGCTCCCAAGGTTGGCACTCTTCAGCAGCCAGCCATGAGAAGCCAGCCACTTCTCACTGTGTTCTAAGTTTGCAGTATTTTTCAACCTTGTGCTAAAGAATCACTGAGCATTTCTTAGGAGCACATGTCACTTTATTGAAATTGCTTCAGGGTACCTGGGTGGCTCAGTGGGTACGGCATCCAACTCCTGGTTTCAGTGTAGGTCATGATCTCTGGGTCGTGAGTTTGAGCCCTGCATAGGGCTCAGCCCAGAGTCTGCTTGAGATTTTCTCTCTCCTTCCCTCTACACTTCTCACTCATTCTTTCTCTCTCTCTTTCACAAATGAATAAATCTTTTTTTAAAAAGAAATCACTTAAATGCTCTGTGAAATTTTTTTTTTCATTTTAGCTAGTTGATAAAAAGTATATAAATCCCTAAAGACACTTAAAGGTTATTTATAGGAATGGATTCATGTTTCCAAATGTAATCATTATAGACTTCTAATATCAAGAAAGTAAACAGATTTTAAAATGAGGGCAAGCAGGTATTTCAAGTCAATTATAATATTTATTAAAAAATTTAAATATAATGTGTTTAGTTACATCAATAGAGTTTTCTTTTCTTTTTAAAAAATATTTATTTATTTGACAGAGATCACAAGTAGGCAGAGAGGCAGGCAGAGAGAGAGGAGGAAGCAGGCTCCCTGCTGAGCAGAGAGCCCTATTCAGGCCTGGATCCCAGGACCCTGAGACCATGACCTGAGAGGAAGGCAGAGGCTTAACCCACTGAGCCACCCAGGTGCCCTGTATCAATAGCCTTTTATCTGAGACTCTGTGATCTTTAAGTCTTCTTAAAGAGATTAAGCCAGAGCCAGCCAGAAACTCTTACATGAGGAAGATGGACATGTCTGTTGGCTGTAGACTATTTCTGTGCCCAGTAAATAAAATAATCAAGGCAATGTAACTTCAAAAATATTGGGTGCATGAGGAAGAATGGCAGAAAGGAAAACCACAGAAGAAGAGAAGAGAAATTATGAGCCTTAAGGGGGTTGGGTTGAACTCATCAGTGCATTCACCTATTGTCTATATGAAGTGGAGAATGTAAATATAAGTCAGTAAAGAAGGGATCATGAAAGCAGCCATGACCTCAGAACACTAAGTATCAATTATCATCTCATTTAATTACTATCACAGCCTATGGGGTAGATGGTGTTATTATCATGTTTGTTATTCCTTGTAAGAGTCAGAACAGTGGTTCACACTTAGATATCGGCCCTCAGAGTTAGTGCTCAACCATTCCACTAGATTGTCTCTGTGGAGTAGAAGGCAGGCAACCACACGAGGGTAGAAATCAAATAATGGCCCCTTTCTTGTGTTTCCTTCTTGTGCTAGTTACAGAATTTTCCCAAACTTAGCAATGTATAGCATCCTATATTTACTACCTTCCAGTTTCCATGGAATCGAGGTGTGGTGGAGGTGGGCTCCTCTGGTTCAGTGTCACAGGAAGTTGCAAGACATGCTGCCAGTTGGGATTGAAACTCCCTCAGTGCTCAGCAGGGCCTGTGGAATTCTCTTCACAGCTTCCTCAGGTAGCTGTCGCAGGACTCCTCCGAAGTCTCCTCCCCAGCTCACTCCTGCAGGTGCCTGCTGGCAGGTGGCCTCTCCTTGCAGCACCATGTGGGCCTCCTCGCTAGGCTGCCCGAGTTTCCATGACTAATGGCTCAAAAAGGACATAGAGCTACAGTAGGTCCAAGATGAAAACCACTGTCTTTTTGGAACCTATCCTTGGAAGTGTCACTTCATCACTTCTGCGTATTTTATTTGTTAGAGTGAATTGGCAGACCTAGCCCCACAGTCAAGGGGAGGGGATCACCTAAGAGCCAGAATACCAAGAGGCAGGGATCACTGGGCTACCTTGGAGCAGGCCTACCAAAACTGTGATGGTTCATTTTACCTAAATCATGTTTTTGTTATCTTCAGGATTCTAACAGAGGACGCTTAGAATTAAAAAGTTAGTGATTATTGAATCTAAATTAATTTTAAAACTTGATTGGTGGAGAAGTATTCAGTCTAGTTTTCTCTGTGGTGTCTTTTTTAAGATGTGTCACAACAGAAGAATGTAAGAATTTGTCAGGTACCTCAAGATTAAAAATAGGATAAGAAGATTACAAAAACCTAGATGTACTATTTCATGAGGTTGACAGGTTTAAAACAAACAAAAGATTTTTGTCTGTCTTTTGGTTAGTACAAAGGGGCATCTTGCATCAAATAACTGAATAATTTTTATAAAGAAAAAATAAGAATAAAATCAAAGCTGGAAACAGTCCTATTACCTGTTGGCTTATGAAGAAAATGTAATGGAATGAAATAATTTTTGTTTCTTTTTGACAGATACAATAGTGATAATATCTAAAGAATGTTTATGTAGGATGAGTCCTATTGTCTGGAATTTGGGTGAAGTATAGTAAATATCATTCATCTTAGGGGATCATTGATCAATACTTATTTTGAGCCCTTTTTTTGTATGTAAGTCATGGTGGAAAAGTAAAATGAGATCCTGAAATCTCATGGTTTACAACTCCTTCATTCATAAACTAATTCATCAAGGTGCTACTTGAGAGCCTACTATGTGCACAGTGTCACCTGCTAGAGTAATAGGGCAGGAAATATTTTTAAAATCCATCAGTCTGATTCTGGCCTTTCAGGATCTCATGGTCTTGGATTTCAATCCAAGTCATTTCTGTATATTTTATTTTTCAATGGTAGCATGTTGTTCCCAGTGGAAATTTAGTAGACCCATGCTGAATTATCTATTAGGCTTCTTTCAGTAATGTGCTGTACTCAGCAATTTCTATCACCCTTCTCCTGGAAGATGACTATTTATTTTCAGTACTTAATTTAGAACTCATCACCTCTGGAAGTCTTCTCTGACCACTTTAGGGTGGTTTCTTGCTCTTCTTTTGTGCTTTTCTTGCCATATGGATAATTCTTCTCATGTCATTTAGTGCCCATTTTCTTTTTAAACCCATGAATCCCATTCAAAGGTCTAGCGATATTGATTAAGCATCTATTATAGGCCAAGCACATCACTAGTCACTGGGTATATAGCAGTGAGCAAAACGCAGTAGCTAGTCTGGAGAATAGTATGGAGGTTTCTCAATAAGTTAAAAATAGAACTACCCTGAAATCTAGCAATCGCACTACTAGGTATTTACCTAGAGGATACAAAAATATTAATTCCAAAGGATACATGTACCCCAAGGTTTATAGCAACATTATCTACAATAGCCAAATTATGGAAATAGCCCCAGTGTCCATTGACTGATGAATGGATAAAGAAGTGGTCTATATACACAATGAATATGACTGAGCCATCAAAAAGAATTAAGTCTTGCCATTTACAAGGACATGGATGGAGCTAGAGAGTATTATGCTAAGTGAAATAAGTCAGCTAGAGAAAGACAAATACCATATGATTTCATTCATATGCGGAATTCATAAGAAACAAAACAAATGACTAAAGGGAGAAAAAGAGAGGGAAACTAACAAAGAAACAGACTCTTAACTAAAGAGAACATACTGATGGTTACCAAAGGGGAATTGGGTGGGAGGATGGGTTACATAGGTGATGGGAGTGAAGCAGTGCACTTGTGATGAACAAGGGGTGATGCACGGAAGCGTTGAATCACGTATTGTACATCTGAGACTAATATTACACTCTATGCTGATTAACTGGAATTTGAATAAAAACACCAAACCAGACTCTGCTGCCACAGGGCTGATGTTCATTAGAAAGAGACAATAAATGCATACTAACTCAGGGAGTACTAAGTGCTCTGAAGACAAAGGAGGGGGTGGTAAGGGGAAAAAGTGAGTGAGTGAGGGAAGGCAGGGCTGTTTTAGATAAAGGGGTCAGGAAGGTATCTTTGAAGTGATGATATTCAAGGTGATCTAGAGGAAGGGAGGGAGGAAGCCATGGGTACAGAGTTTTCCTGGAAAATGGACAGTGGGTACAAAGGCCTTGAGTTGAGAGTGCATTTGATGTGCTGAAGGAGCAACAGGGAAGCTTGGTGCCTGGAGCAGAGTGGATGTGGACAGGTGAGGCAGACTGTGTTGAGATGTGAGGCCAGAAAGGTTTCCAGGTGGCACATCACATGGGACTTTGCAGGGGGGAGGACTCCTCATACCTAGCACACAAGACTGGTGTCTAGTGAGCATAAATCTGATATTGTTAGTTTAGGTTGGGAGTATAACAGCAGTATTATCTAATTATATATTAGTATTATTACACTAATGTACTTTGACTAGTGAATCAAAACCTTTGCTGTACAATAGAAGCCCCTCGGGATCTTTTGAAAAGATGAACCATGAAACACTGTGGACTCTGAAAAACAAACTGAGGGTTTTGGAGGGGAGGGGGATGGGGGGGTTAGGTGATCCTGGCGGTGGGTATTAAGAAGGGCATGCATTGCATTGAGCACTGGGTGTGGTGCATTAACAATGAATCTTGGAACACTGAAAAAAAAAAAAAAAAGAGGCTGTTTCCGGGTCCCATGGAAGACACATGACGTCAGGATCTCTGTGGGTGGCATCTGGATTTTTAAAGCTCCTTAGGGGATTTCAGATAAGTAAGAGAATCATTAACTTAGATCAGTGGTTCTCCAAATGTGCCCACCAACCGGCAGCATTGCAGATAATTAGAAATACCAATCCTTTGGCTCCATCTCATACCTATTGAATCAGAAACTCTGGGGGTGAGACTAAGCAATCTGTGTTTTAAGAAATCCTCCAGGTGTTTCAAATGTGTGCTAAATTTGGAGGACCACAGTCTCAGAGGAATGGGCCACATGCAGGCAAAATAGATGATACGTTCTGTGGTTTTAATTGGGGAGGGCCGTGTTTCTGTAATATGTGTGCGCTGGCAAGAATACCTGACATTTTGGGGCACCTGGGTGGCTCAGTGGGTTAAAGCCCCTGCCTTCGGCTCGGGTCATGATCCCAGGGTCGTGGGATCAAGCCCCGCATTGGGCTCTCTGCTCTGCGGACAGCCTGCTTCCTCCTCTCTCTCTGCCTCTCTGCCTACTTGTGATTTCTGTCTATCAAAATAAATAAATAAAATCTTTAAAAAAAAAAGAATACCTGACATTTTACCATTTGAGAACTATTTCTTTGGATTAAATTTTCTCTCTCTCATAGTCCTTTGTTTAAATAAAACATTCCTCTGGGTAAAACATCAAGCCATTGTTACTTAGTAGTACTTTGTTGTAAATGAGCTTGTTAGAATGATTTGGCTGCAGAAGGGGTAATTTTGAATGTAAGAATGGCTGAAGTTAGAGAAGATTTCTAGAAAAGGATGGAGATGAGATGATGGTACAATCTTCTTATAATCTTAAAATTGTAATTAGGAGATTACTGGATTTAATAAGATTTTAACACAGCCTAAATATAATTTTCCAGTATTTTTTTTCAAGCATATTTGAGAAATATGTTTATTTATTGTTTAATTAATTGTGCACCTGATTCTGTATTACGTATGTCTGGGAATAATGATTTAGACACTTGCAAATTTGAAATAACATCAATATTTGTAACAATTTCAAAGTGGGAGATATGTTCAGATTTTTTTTTTTTTTTAAAGGAATCAAGGTCTTACTGTTTAGGTTTTTATCTGGCATCACTCTTCAGGAAATTTCCATATGGAAAATCTCATCATCTTTCATCCTCCTATAGAAAGCTACATTTCCTTTCACACAACTCCAATATTAATATGTACATTGGAGTTTCTTTTTTCCTTTCCCCTTATCTAGGAATAATAATGAATGAGAGAAAGTGAATTACATAGCTCAGGGCCACTGCTGAGAGGCCGAGTTTGAGCAATATGCTAATTCTAGTTTTAATGTTCTTATCAGTCCAGCGGGTTCATTCAGATTTTAAGAATGCAGTATGAAAGTCTTTTGTTATCCTGCTACACAAGTTTTCTCTTATAGAGAAAAATCAGCTTTTTCATAAAGGCTTAACCAGAGGCGATACCTGATATTGTCTGCAAAGTGCAAGCAATAGATCTTTGAAGCACTTGAATAATATTAGTATCTTGGCTGGGAACAGGAGGAAAAATAACCTAAAAAAATACGGATAATACAATTTGAAAAGAGAGCCTTCACATGGCAGAGGATTTCATTCAGCTTGGTGACAAAGGACTCCACATATAGATAGCACTGGGGAGGGAGCTAATGTAGATGCAGAAAGCAGGCCTTGGGATCTCTGGTTTGTGTCCTCATACAGCCCTGAGGTAGTTGACTGACAAAAGCTTTGCTGAGACAGGCAACCACACATCAGAAGTTGTCCGTGCGATTTTTAAATGGATAATTTCCCTCTGTACTATTCAACCAAGCAATATGCTTTCTTAATTTTTTTTCCCCCTTATTTTGTTCAAGATAGATCCATACCCTTGCTGGGGAGGTGAATGCAATTTTTGCAATGTCATATTGCCCTCCTGAGAATCCCTCTCCTAACAAAACCGTGTTTCCTTAAATGTAAAATGCCTCTCATCTATTGTTTTTGCATTGGAAACCAACCTTAGCAAAATGGGAAAGTCTTCTCATATTTCTTTCCAAGCCACCTTTTAAAGCAGTGTTGTTTAGTGGAACACTACACAGTTCGATGTCTTGAATCTGAATTCTCCAGCTCTAAGTAGCATGAAACTACCAATGTCTTTTCTCCTTTGTATATTTGAAGGCCTTGTTATTACCTTTGATCACGCCTAGGCATTTATTAGAAATCATCAGTGGCCTTGCTTTTTTTTGTTATTGGATCACAGTGGGCAAGTACAAATGTATTCATGTGTTAATAACTCTCCCCAAAACTAATGTAAGGTACCCCCAAAACCAATATAAAGCTAATTTTATGTAGTAAGAAATAAAATCATTGTACAACTATTGGAGCTATAGTTAATAAAATGGCGAGACAACTGGACAAATTCGTATTTCAAAAGTACATATCTGGGCTTGCTCTGAATGATCAACCCACACATTCTCACACTTACAGAATGCATGGAATACAAGTATATCTGTACATAGACAAACTTATTTTTCTCCCTTTTTCTTTCATATACATTGTGGATAAAATGCATGAGGCTTTAATGTCTGTCTCATAGCATGCAGATAATTTACTCATTAGTTTTTGATTTAACAAGTATTTGTTGAAGGCAGTGTTGTAGTTGCTGTGGATACAAATAAGGTCTGTGCATACAGATAATAAGGTCTATGTATCAGAAAATATCACTATTTTCTAGTGGGCGAGGCAGGATAACCAAGGAAACAAATGAATAAACAACACAACAAGAGTGGTAGGCAGAAAACAACAGGAAAATCAATAGAGACTGCAAGGAACATTGTAGCAAACAGCAGGATAACACAATAGGGATTTTAAATAGATTAATAGATGTACACGTATGTCTACTAAATGGTTGGACTTAGGAGGTGAATGATGAGAATGAACCAGTCAGGAGAAAGCTGGGAGAAGAAGAAATGTGCAAAGTCTGTGCTTGGGCAAGAGGGGATATGTCCAAGGAAAAGAAAGAAGGTTTGCTGTGGCTGGGGTGTATGGAGCAAAGTGGGGAATGCTGTGTGACAATAGTGTTGTAGGAGCCAGACTCTGAAGGCCTTGTGGGCCAAACAGGATTCTGAATTATCATCTTTCAGCCTCAATGAATATTGGAAGGGATCTATGTAATTTTCTCTGTATACAAGGTAAAGACTTGGACAAGAACTTTGAGAACAGACATACCAAAGATGTATTTTAAAAACAGAACAAGATTGACTATTCACAGTATCCATATTGATTTATTAACTATTCTCCTCAGATATTCTAAACATAGCACAAAGAGTGTTCCTTTTAAATGTCTAAAAAATTACCTTGGAGCAAAGTCTACTTAACCCTCAAGGATATCTTCTTGATAAAATCAGTTATTTAGTAAAGATTGTGGCAAATGGACAAAAAATCTTATATTTTTTAAAAAAGACTTTATTTATTCACTTGAGAGAAAGAGAGCTCAGGAGAGAGAGCACATGAGTGGGGTGTTTGAGGGACAGAGGGAGAGGGAGAAGCAGATTCCCCGCTGAGCAGGGAGCCCAATGTGGGGTCCATCCCAGGACCCTGAGATCATGACCTGAGTTGAAGGCAGGATCTTAACCAACTGAGTCATCCAAAAGCTGAAATTTAAGACCAGATATTTCAATATATGCATATTAAGTTTGGTTTCCTGTATCATGGTGGAGTTGAAATATTGCAGAGGAATGATAGCATTTTACTCACACACACACACCTGTGTTTTATATCCATCACATCTTTAGAAATGAAATCATCATTACCTGGTATTTTCACAATTTCAGCAAGTGCTGTATTCACCCCTGCCATGGACTGAGTATTTGTGTCCCACCTAAATCCATGTTGCAATCCTAATTCCCAAGGTGACGGTATTAGGAAATGAGATTTTTGGAAGGTGATTGGGGCCCTATGGAAGAGGCCCCAGACAGATCCCTTGCCACATGAATATACAGTGAGAGGCTGACCATTAAACTTTAGCAAGTTAGAAATTGTATTTTCAACTTTTGGCAGTCATTGAAAACAGCACATATCTAGACTAACTCATAGATGTTAAAAAATCATACATATCTTCCTTTGGAACTTGGCATCATTGTCACAAGGCTCTAGTTAGGCTTTTCTTAGAGGCAGACTATCCCTGGGGACCATTAGTTAAGATCGACAATTCAGGAAGAACTGTGTGATGCTAGAGAGGGAACACAACCAGATGTATTAATTTGTTAAATACAAATATGCCTAAAAGAAAGAAGGAATCATGTGCAGTGAGTAAGAGCATTGGCTTTGGGCTACAAACAAACCTGAGTTTTATTACTGGCTCTATACCTTGTTACTGGATGCTTTTAAGCAGGTGGCTTTACATCTTCGAGCCTCAGTTACTTCTATATAATGTAGGTAATAATACCCATAGGCTTTGAGGGAAAAATGAATGAAACAATATGTAGAAGGTGCTTAGCAAAGGTCAGATGAAAGGTCTCCCTGCTGATTTTGTTTAAAATTGTAATCCCGTCACCTCTCCCAGTGTTCTTGATCCCCCCCAATACCTTGCTTTACTTTTTTTTTTTGTTAGAGTGCTTCGTCACCTTTTTAATATATAGTGGCATTTATTCTGTTTATTATATTGTTTATTGTGTCTCTCCTGGCTAACATAAGCTTCACAAGAGAAGAGACCTTTGTTTTCTTTTGTTCACTGTGTATTTCAAGACTGGGGAACAATGCCTGACACATAAACACAAATGGATATATTCAAGGAACATAATGAGGTCCAGCTAATAATTAAATAATAACCAGTGCTGACTCTGAATTCTACTTCCCTGGATTCTCATTGTCCTCTCAGAGGCAGTCCAGTTCCATGGACAATAGAGAGAGGGAAAGGAGAAAAACCTGAACCAGAGGTTCTTAGCCTTGACTTGACAGAAGAATCACCTAGGGAACTTTTTAAAAACTCAGATTATCAGGCTATAGCCTTCATCAAGAAAACCAGAGTCAGTAGGGATGAGGATCAGGCAGCAGTATTTAAATTTTTGTTCTATATTTCAAGATGTAGATAAGCTTGAGATCCACCAATCTAAGCCATGGCTGCTACAGTTGCTACAATTCCCAACCCAATTATGCTGGGTTATTTCCAAGCCAACTCCTTCTTCATGTCAGCCAAGAGTGAAGGGGTGATGGTAAGACAATGTAAGCATGCAAAACCTATTGATATTTTGCTACAAATGTAAACAAATTGATGGAAGAAATAATAAATACATTCAAGACCCAGAAGAAGAGAACATACAAACTCAAATGATCCTTTTTTTTAATAGAGGAAAAATTGGCATATAATATCATATCAGTTTCAGGTGTGTAACATAATAATCGGGTCTTTGTATACACTCTGAAGTCTAGTTACCGTACATCACCATAAAAATGACCCCCTTCACCTATTTTGCCTATCCCTCAACACTTTTCCCCCCTTATAACTACCAGTCAGTTCACTGTACAGTTCACCAGTCAGTTCTTTATTTTCTTCATATAAGTGAAATCAGATAGTATTTGTCTTTCTCTGATTTATTTCACTAAGCAAAATATTCTTAAGTTTTATCCATGTTGTTGTAAATGGTAGAATTCACTTTTTTATGGCTGAATAGTCTGAAATATATATGATATGTATATCACTTCCTTTTTCTATATTCATCCATCCATGGACATATAGGTTGTTTTCATTTCTTTGCTATTATGAATAATGCTGCAATGAAAATTGAGATGAATATATCTTTTCAAATTAGTGTTTTTTATTTTCTTTAGATTAAATACCTAGAAGATAGCTAACTCATATGGGAGTTCAATCTTTAATTTTTTGAGGAATCTTCATGCTGTTTTCCATAATGGCTGTACCAGTTTGCATTCCCACCAACAGTGGGTGAAGGTTCCTTTTTATCCACAGCCTCTCCAACCCTTATTATTTCCTGTCTTTTGATCAATTTTAACCATTTTTAATTAAATTCTTTCTTGTCATTGTCTTACATCTTCTTAAGAGTCATGTTCAGTAGCCTCTCTTCAGATCTTCTTCTAAATGAGACACTCATTTCTCTGATTCAAGTGACCACTTGGTTCTTCTGCATGTGATTTATCGTATTGCAGTGCTATTATGGATAATGTGTGGCCTCATTGCTAGGTCAACCAGGAGAAGTGCTTGTTCCCC
Source organism: Taxidea taxus jeffersonii (assembly GCA_003697995.1). Lineage (NCBI taxonomy): Eukaryota > Metazoa > Chordata > Mammalia > Carnivora > Mustelidae > Taxidea > Taxidea taxus. The sequence continues at coordinate 8,139 of RCUC01128643.1, read as the reverse complement.
TTTACTGAAATCCTGAGTCAGCTGTTTTGTTGGTTATTCTCAGTCACGCAGTCCAAAGGAGAAATGCTCTGCAGTGCTGCTAGCTTTCTTCCTTGTTTTGTCTGTTTTACCACAAAGAACGAGTGAATGGCACATTGGTTCACTTATTATATTTTTGTCAAATACAATATAACAAATTTCATTTCTTTTGAGTATTGCTCACAAAAATTTTTAGTAAAATATTTACTTTACCCACCCATATTCGTGTCACTGCAAATAAGGAAAGTGTGATTTGCTGAAAGTTCATCAACTCAATGACAGAATGAAAGCTAGAACATGAGCATTTTGATGAAAGATAAAAAAATAAAGATCTAATTCCATACTCATGTGCATAACATCAAAAATTAAATGTTGAAATTTTATCTGGTCCCTATCCCTTTGTCCTTATCATCATTTATCAGATATATCCCCAGAACTGAGTGTAATAGAGATTGACTAGCTGTCCACCGAACTAGATTCCTTGTTTTCCTAAGCCTCTAGGCTACATTTCCCAAATACACTTGCAGTTAAGCTCAGGTGACTAAGTAATAGCCAGTAGGATGTGAGGAAAAGTGACATGCCAACATGCATGTGCACACACACACGCACACACACACATTTTCAGACTTGGCTCATAAAACCTCTAAAACATAATCCATTCCCTTCTCCTATCTTTTGGCCAAATGCCAAGGATACTGAAGCCCTAGATGAGAGAGAAGCCACAAGAGACAAGGTTTCAGGGCCTGGCCACTTGGAAGGCTGTCCACCAATGAAGGAATATTTGTTCCAGATTTCCTGAGAGCAAGGAATATGCTTCCCTTATACAAAGCAACTGAGATCCGAAGGTTTACTTATTATAGACACTCATCGAAAAATTTCTCTTTAAATAAAGATATTTCATTTCAAGTAATGATAGTGCATTCTAAGAGTGCCCATAGAGCTTAATGAGAAAAGTGTCCCCTTCCCTACACTGCACTAAACTCTGACCTACTAGTCTTTTATTTCGTTTCCTACCCCTCTATTCTTCCTCTATTCTCTATGGAGACAAATTTCCAGGTAATCCATGGCTGTCTGTTTTTCCCTATTTTGGCCACATCTTCAATCCTCAGGAAGTAAAGCAATCTTTCTACTCATGCTTCACAAATTTACAACATTTAGCCAGACCTCTCACCCAAGACTTACTCACACATTTGAAAGAATCTGTAGTTAATACCAAATAAATCTTTTTTTTTTTAAGAGAGAGAGCATGTATGAACTGGGATGAGGGTGGGGAGGGGCAGAGGAAGAGTGAGAGAATCTTAAGCAGACTCCCCACTGAGAGCAAATCCTGACTTGGGGCTTGATTTCATGACCCTGAGATCATGACCTGAGCTGAAATCAAAGGTTGATTGATCAAACCCTGAGCCACCTAGGCACCCCCTCCCCCATCTGAATAATTCTCAATAATATTGAATGTCTCCTTTGGATTCTGTTTATAATCCACTCTGAATATTTTCCACATCCACTGGCCTTCTTACAACTCTGATTTACCTAATGGCACTTATTTCCTGTATTCTCAAAGTCCTGAAAATTTGGAATCAAACTTAACTCCTATCTTAATCAAATATCCAGTTGTCATCCATGTATCATCAGATTATACTATTTCTTCAATTGAAATACATTTCAGATTTACCCCTGAGTCTCACATCCGACTGTTCCATCCTTAATGAAAGCTATCACTGCACATACAATAGTTTATCTCATGAACCTAGGTCTCCCCCTCTTTTTAACCAACTGAGCCACCCAGGCATCCCCCACCCCCCCTTTTAAAAAAGATTTTATTTATTTGAGACAGAGATAGAGAGAGAGAGAGAGAGAGAGAGAGAGAGAGCAAGCAGGGGGGCACAGAGGGAGAGGGAGAAGTAAATTCCCTGCTGAGCCCAATCTAGGGCTTGATCCCAGGACCCTGAGATCATGATCTGAGCCTAAGATGGACGCTTTATTGAATGAGCCACCAGGTGCCCCAAACTTAGGTGTTTTCTCCCACTCGTTGGCATGCCATTTAATTTTCTGCCTACTCTACTCAAGAACTCACACATTTTTTAGCTCTATATTAATTTTAGATTTATCTGCCTGAAAGAATTCCTACCTAGCTTTTAAGGAAAAAACTTGTTTGTACATGTGTCTCCCTTCTTTCTCTTCTACATCGGTACACATTTTATTTTATTAATAGGGGCACAAATTTTATACATTTTTTGAGGTTTCAGCTCATGTTCCAGTTTCTCCCTTAGTACTTTTCTTCAATGTGTTCTATATTTACTGTGAATAAATCTTAGAATTTGTTCTATCTAGATATCTCTCTGAGGGCAGGAGATCAGTGTTATATTTTTTCATTATATAAAATATATTCACACATGTAAGAGAAGCAATCATAGTCAATGCCTAACTGCTTTAATATCTTTGCTTCCTCAAAAGCTTTTATTAAGTTCTCAACGTTTATATTTATTTTCTCGACACACCTCTGAGTTGATGGGCTTTGTATCCAGTATGTTTCTTGACCTCGAAATCATCAAATTCTTGTTTCTTTGGTGTATACTATTAAAATGTTTTGAATTAGACTGATTACACTTAACTTCTGCCAGTACCTTTCATAGATTATACCAAACTGTATTATTTTCCCCTCAATTCTCAGATAATAAATATCTAAGGGTATATTTTGGAGACTTATAGGGAACTCGAGGTTTACTTCTAATTCCTCACTATAACTTTGAAGAAATCTTGAGGATACTCAAAATAATGGCACCTGGAAATCTCAGTCTCTGCAATTAAAACTAATGTTAGTTTATCTCCTTATAAGCTTACAGAACTAAAATAAATATATTTCTTAGTGCTTCTGTGAAGGTCTGTGGTGCCAACAATGTAGGTTTATTTGGATTCATTCATCTATTTTTTTTAAAGATTTTATTTATTTATTTGATAGCGCGAGCAGCAGGAACACAAGCAGGGGGAATGGGAGAGGGAGAAGCAGGCTTCCCACTGAACAGGGGCTCAATCCCAGGACCCTGGAATCATGACTTGAGCCAAAGGCAGACATTGAATGACTGAACCACCCAGGCACCCCTGGATTCATTCATCTAATTTAAAAAGCTCTGTCTGGCTAAGTCTTTCTAGATTATATTGGACAGAGTTACCATGGCTCTGTACTTAAGGTAATTATCAAAACATATATTTGCAAAGCACCCTTCTTGAGCAACATATCCTTCCCTTTGACTTTGCAAATTTTGAAAGAAATTGTTCAGTGCAAGAGGTGAAGAGGGTGTAGTTTGAAGAGTTTATTTTTAAAGTTCTATAATTAAAAGCATGACCTCCGCTGAGGATCAACTGGAGGTAAGCAAAAATTAAGCTGCCCTTTAGTACATTATCACTTGGTACACATGGAGGAAAAAGTATGATTAATAAACTAAAATGTAATTTTTGGCTAATTGACTTTCATCAGACTGTGGTACTACCGAGCTGAGATCCTGGGCAGAACGGTGTCTGGGACTACTGGGCTGTATAAGCCTTCAAAGACGTCCCCGGTCCCAGTTTATTCATTAAAACCCTTTTGTTAACAAGGAGACACTGACGGGAGTTTGAAGGAATATATGCCACCTTCAAATCCATTGCAAAGTCTGGGAAAAAGTGAAATACATTTGGTGTCCAGTGCAGTACCTGTCCTTGAAGGGGCCCTCCATATGCCTCGTTGAATGTGACTTTGTTACCAAACATTGATAGCTTAACCATCTCAAAAACAGCTGAAGCTAAGAAACGAGACCTGAGTAAAACTCCCCTTGATTGGCGAATTAAAACAAGTTATGTAAACAGATCTGGAAACTAGATGCAGAGGTTCACATTCAGTAAATGGGTACAAGTACCTTTTTTTTTTTTTTTTTAAGGTGAGCTTCCTCTTACACTGTTGTATTACTGTTTATTTGCTTTCATGTTCTTTCATCAAAATGGGTGCTGCAATAATAGGGCTGTGTCCGAGGAGTGCCGGACAAACCTTCGATGGAGCCTCAGGACTGAGCCCTGCTCCACGGTGAGGTACAAACCTCCGACCGAGGTCATGGCAGAACTTACTAGATAGGAGCGGCATCCCAGTGACCCTGCAGGGATTTGCTGGACCCCTTGTTACTGAGCAGTCCTGAGAAAAAATGAGAAGATAAAGGGAAGTAAATGAAGAGAAAGACATTCATATGGAGAAAAACATAATTTGTGGAAGGGTGAAGCTGAGGTGTGGTTTTAGAGACCAGGCTGATGTGGCATTTCTTCTCCATTGGTGTGAAACCTCCATGCGGTAGGCACTTGGGATCTGCCTTCGTGTTGTTCAGGCTAACTCTCTGCCTCGAGTTCCAGGTCAGCGCAGCTCCCACCTGTACCAGGGTTGAACATGATCCTTTTATACTGTATCTAATAGGGACTATTCAAAGAAAGTATATTTAAAACATGAAAAGTTACACTAGGTTAAAAAGATGTGTACTATTTTGCCCATCAGTATTTGTAAAATTTTTGATCTATTTGTTGATTACAGCTGAGCCCCACTTTCACTTTTACAGGACAATGGCCCCTGCATAGTGAAGGTGGAATTCTTCCTTTTACTTCAACAAATAGTGAGCAAAGCACTCACTAGAACCTTTGAGGACTAAAAAGCTAAGTGAGACACAAACTCCATGCTCAAAGAGCAATTTAGTGGGGGCTGAAAAACCACTCTTCAAAGTGAATACTATACAGCAGATGTGTTGGAAGGGAGACGGCCCAAGGTTTTATGAGTGGGAGAGATTGTGTTCAGAGATTATGTTCAGATCACACAACACTTGAAAGGAACAGCAGCACATTAGGCAATCCTGAAAGAGTGTTCCACAAGTCAAAATGTATGGGAGAGGCATTGGTCCAGGCTTAGGTGTCTTAGTAAACACAAGGCATATCTAAAAAATTTTAAGTGGTTCTGTTTTGGAGAGCATGCTGATGTATAATACAGACTTTTATGTATTTTGAAAATGTGAAGAAATCCTTTTACGGGTTTCATTTTTTGAAAAATGTAAATTTTGAGCTAATTATGGACTCACGGGAAGTGCATACATAGAACAGAGTCTCATGTACCCATCACTCATCTTCCCCCGATGGTGACATCTTAAGCAGCTAGAGTGGAATATCAAAACCAGGAAACTGACTCTGATGCATTACCATTAGCTGGAATGCAGGACTTATTCTGCTTTCACTGTTTTTTTAAAACTTGTATTTGTGTGTGTGTGTGTGTGTGTGTGTGGTGTTCCTAGTTTTTTATCAGAGACGTAATATAATTGGAGTTGGGCTTTAAGATTACCTGGCAACAGTATACAGGCAACACTGGAAGTGGGGAGCCCAAATCAAGAATTATTACAGTAAGTACACCAGAGGAATAATGAGATCCTCCAATAGATAATGCCCAGCATGGATACGGGGATGGATTCGGGGAAAATTGCTTTGCGAGTGAGTCAGGCTTTGTATTTTCAGACTGTGTTTTTTTCAAGTGTAAAAAAAAAAAATGAAATACCTTTTTAATTTGACATTGTGTGTGCAAGAGCAGAAATCAGAATAACCCATAGTCAGGAACCCAGTGAGGTTCTTAGACCAGCACAGTAGAGCAGCATTCTGTAGAAACCCATTATAAGGAGATTAAAAAAACAGGACAATTCTCTTCTGGAAAGAGGTAAGTAGTTCAGATCAGAGAAGGATCAGATGGAGACTCCCAGGTCCTAAATCTTCAGTCAGAGGGACACGTGCAAAGTGAAGATGCCTGTGCTTCTGGTCCCAAGCACAGGTAGAAAGCGTCTCATTGTTTTCACCATAGCCTGCTAATGAACAGCTAGTTGTAATTTCAAAATAAAAAATCTGCTTCTTCAATTCAGGACCTTCTTTTTAAACTCTCCTGTGAGAAAATTCACAAATGGTTTCTGACTGGTTTTTAAATGGAAATAAATGCTAAGAGAATTTTCTAGTACTGCATTTCTCCTCTTTTACTCAATATAATGATCAGAAAATGTTGTTTCCCTTAGGCCTCAAAATCTCTTATGAATATTTCAATATTTGCTGGATAGGCAAAATGGGAGTTGTAGAACTTGAAATATGTGCTTTGCTGGCTGAAGGATTAGGAGCAAGTTATTTAAACATTTTCTAAAACTTAAAGACCTTGTCAGTAATATAAAAATGTTGGAGTCAAAGGTCTCTTTCCATTCTAACGCTCTTAAAAAAAATCTCATTTTATTAATTCCCATATACATTTTTATCACTGTCCAACTTTTGTTCAGCATTTCGTGGTGACTGGTGACTGGCACGCAGTAAATATTCGATGCATGCTTTCTGAATGAGTTATTTGGAGATTCTTAAATACTAAAAACTTCTCTCGGGAATTTTAAGTAGTTTTTAGATTTTAATGGAGCAAAACTCTACTAAGCATAAAATCTTTGCTACTTTGCCTTTTTGTCCTTTATTTTTTATGTGTTTAAAAAATATGAAAGTCACTTGAACTCTTTGGGATTCAGTGTGTTTATCTGTAAATATTAGAATTAAGCTTTTAAAAGTGTTTCTATTTCTAAAAACCAGTGGCATTAATTAGTGGAAAATTATGCACATCTCATATAGTAAGATTTCAAATTAAATTCCACTTAGTTCTTTAACTTCTTGTATAAGTTGCAAATGTACTTTTAATAACATTTACAAAATAAGACATTTAAATTAAATTTGTCTAAACATTTGATCACATTACTTTTGTAACAAGTATAAATATAATGATCTATAAAAAATAAGAGCTAAGATTTGAGGAGTCTTTTTTACTAAGTTCCAAGCATTGAGGTATTACTATTTTTTCAGGAAATCCCAGGCACTAGAGGTTAACTAACCTATTCAAGATCATACATCCAGTAAAAGGTGCAGTCAGGATTTTCACTTAGGTAGCTGGGCTTCAGGGCTGTGTAGCTCATCACTATCCCCATTGTCTGTCTTACTGTTTGTCACATCCAAGGTGGGGAAAAAAAAAAAAAAAAGCTCTGAACAGTATTTTCTGAGTTAAGCAACAGAGCAGGAGTTGAATATTTTCTTGATAACCTTGAACGACAGCTTGACCTCTGAACTTCTACACTTGCTAATTACTGACCCTAGAAGCTCTGCTGAACTGTAAATCCAGTTTGCATTGGGGACATTCCATCTATGGGACATAGAGAAATCAATAACCAGAAATAACCATTTACCTTAGTTTATCTGAAGGGAGAAACTTTCCTAAGTAGCCTTCTTACTCTTGGACTACCAAAGCTATTTATTTAGTTTCTTTACTTGTTCTGAATTATCCCCCTTCTAAAACATGAGAATGTAGCTAGCCAACTATTCCAATTATTGATTAATAATCCATCTTTTCAATGGATATGAGATTTTCCAAATACTGTATGTTCCACATTTATTTGCTATTCAACAAAGTAGATTTCTGCTGAGAAGTTTGAGGAAAACAGTTAAATACTTGCATATTCTTGAGTCTCCTAGGCAATATGCATCTAATTTTCATGATTTTTCAAGGATGGCCTATCTTCATGGTATGCATATACAAACTAGAGTGATTTGATTTTATTTATGCTCTTAAGTCATTATATGATTTTTGTATAAACAAGTCCTCAGATATTAGCATGAAAACACCACTTTTTTAATTGAACAAAACAGTTCTATTTTTGGATCTTTCTAGCTCTTTCCTTCTCTCTCTCCTCAAAGAATGATTAAATTATACTATATTGACCATATGGTTCTTACAAATATGTGTGGTAATACAATACTGAATAGGTAGATAGGTCTTGGATTTGAGTTTTAAGCTTTTTTTTTTTTAACTTTATTTAAGCTTTATTTAAACATATAATGTAACCCCACCACCCTCTCCCAACCCCTCTTCCCCCCACCCCCCTCAGTTTGTTTTATGACATTAAGAGTCTCTTTTGGTTTGTCTCCCTCCCGATCCCATCTTCTTTCATTTTTACTTTTCCTACCACCTTAACTCCCACCCCCGTTGCATCTCCACTTCCTCATATCAGGGAGATCATGTGGTAGTTGTCTTTCTCCAGTTGACTTATTTCGCTAAGCATAATA
>RCUC01128642.1:0-94249 GCA_003697995.1 Taxidea taxus jeffersonii | reverse complement strand
TGTGTGTGTGTGTGTGTGTGTGTGTGTGTGTGTGTGTGTGTGAGTGTTACTAGACCCACCATCTGCCACTGTTGGGGAACTTAGGAGATTGAAGATTTGGGTTTCCATGCATGTACTGCTTATGAGGAGAGGAGGGAGTAGAGAGGAAAAGCAAGGAGCACCAGTCTTCTTTCTGTAGGTTTATATTGCTGGTTAAGCCTCTTCAACCTCTTATGAGGTGGGTGGGCCCAACCGTCCACGTTTGGGAGAATTACCTGGGATTGCTTTGCTCCCCTACAGCTTCTGAGAAGAAGGGTAGCAGGAAGACCTTGAAGGCAGGCATGTGACTTCACTGGATATTTTGCATAAATCTGATTTCCCTGGAAAACACAATCCTTCTGAAGTTGCTGAGGTCAGGAAGGCAAGGTGGGCCCTGTCAGCCCTGGCCCAGCTGAGGAGGAAACAGCATTTACACAGTGTTTATTCTGTGGTCAAGGGCAATTACAAATGCTATCTTTGGGCCTCAGGAGACCCTGCCTCAATTTAATTACATATAAGCCAAATACATCCTAATGAGAAGAGGATGCCAGGAAACGATACACTTTACCCCGGTCATAAAGATGGCTGTCCTTTGGGGCCACCTTTTGTCTCCCAGAGAAGGTAAACAGCAAAGACCCATGGATAGTGAATGTAGACAGATTTTGCATGTTTGATCGTATTGACAGGAAGACAAAGGCAAGCAGATGAACATGGTAGATGAGAAGAGCTGTGAAAAGAAGGAATGAGAGGGGTTTGCTAGTACCTTGAAAACTCAGATGAACTCTTCATGGATGGAGTGGACAATGTGAGCTGAGGGGTAGGGAAAACCTCCTCATTCATCTGCTGCTGGCCGTCCATGGAGTCCATGCTCTTCCAGTTAGTTGTTCCTCTGGACTAATGCATGAATCTAAGACCCACAGAAGTGAAGTCATCTTCACAGACTTACATAACGCTTTGACCTGTCATCTTTCGTAAGTGCTTCCATATGCTTGCTTACTAAACCTGTCAATGCAAAGAGGAAAAATCACCACCTGGTCTCCATACAGTCAGTGAGGGGCTATTCTGCTCAAGACCTTGTACTAGGAGATATCAGGGAGCTTACAGTGTATACAAGGTAAAAGACAAAAACCAAATATTGCAAATTATAAAGAGTACGTTTTGAAGGAGTTGAAAGTAAACACCATCTAACCCCCTCATTGATTTCCCTGTTTTATGAGTGGCAAATTTCCTGTCTCTCAGGAAGGTGAGAGCTGAGAAAAATTCGGAGGATGAGATAGTACCAGCATGATTTGGACTTCATTGAACCTCTTCCCTATCTCACCTAGCCTGTGTGGACTATGACTTCCCAGGGCTCATGAACTGTCCAGAGTGTGAGGGTCTTGTGTGAGGTGATCACTGGGGGGACTCCTCTTTAAAAAGCAGTGGTGAAATTAATAAATAAGGAAATGACAGATGCTGGCAAGGATGCAGAGAAAGGGGAACCCTCTTATACTGTTGGTGGGAATGCAAGCTGGTGAAGCCACTCTGGAAAACAGCTTGGAGGTTCCTCAAGAGGTTAAAAATAGAGCTACTCTATGACCCAGAAATCGCACTACTGGGTATTTACCCCAAAGATACAAATGTAGTTATCCTAAGGGGCATGTGCACCCCAATGTTAATAGCAGCAATGTCCACAATGGCCAAACTGTGGAAAGAGCCTAGATGTCCATTAACAGATGAATGGATAAAGAAGATGTAGTGTATATATATATACAATGGAATATTACTCAGCCATTAGAAAGGATGAAATCTTACCATTTACATCGACATGAATATAATTGGAGGGTATTATGCTGAGTGAAGTAAGTTAATCAGAGAAAGACAATTATCATATGGTTTCACTCATATGTGGAATATAAGAAACAGTGCGGAGGATCATGGGGGAAGGGAGGGAAAACTGAATGGGAAGTCATCAGAGAGGGAGATAAACCAGGAGAGACTCTTAACTCTAGGAAACAAACTGATGGTTGCTGGAGGGGAGAGGGGTAGAGGGATGGGGTAATTGGGTGATGAACATTAAGGAGGGCATGTGATGTGATGAGTACCTGGTGTTATATGCAACTGAAGTTTAACAGACCTCTACATCTGAAACTAATGATGTACTCTGTGTTGGCTAATTGAACTTATTAAAAAAAAAAAGCAGTGGTGAGCTTTATGATAGCACCAAATACTGGAAGGATAGAGCTATTCAGGTACAGGTGAGACCCATAGACAAGTTTCTCTGTCATCAATATTTGTCACTGGTCAATTCTCTTGGGAAAATTCTCCAGCCTCCATGAGAATTGGCTCTGATTCTACAAAGAGCCATTGACTCTGTGGTGGAGGGCTGTGGCTCCCTGACCCTACTGTGCCTGTGGATTTGCTGGGAGAGAAACAGTTTTTATCTCTGCTGAAGGTGTCTCTGGCCCTCTGCTTGGAATCATAGGAACTTAGCAGCTGAGAGCCCGAGGGGTTTTGAGTCTTTTGGCACCAGGGCCATCAAAGCAGCCAGCAGAAAAGCCCATAACCACCTCTGATGGGCTCTGGTGGGCTCCATTAGGATTCAGGACATGCTGGCTTTGTAGGGTAAAAGACCACAGCTTGTCAGAAAAATAATGCAGGCTCAACTGGTTTCGGTCTGGACAAACCATTTACAAAGAGCCTAAGTTAAGTGGGCAGGTGGCCAATTTTTGAAGTCTAGTGTCATTTGAAATGAACACAAACAGCGGGGGATGGAGGAAAACTGTGAAAGCCACTGTGTTCAAATTAGCTGTGGGAGTTTTAGATATTGTTGGTGTACAGTGTTCAACTGGTATAAACTTCATCTCAAAAATGCCCTACCTGTCCTTGGATTTTGATCTCTCACTAAATAAACTCTGTGTGTCATTTTGTTTTGTTTTTCCTCAAAAATTAGCCCATTTGGAGCATCCCACAGTATTTCCTTTTCTTTTTTCTTTCTTTTACCCAGATGTAGGAATTGACCATCAGTGGTATCTGGCCAGAGTCTTTTGCTTTTCTCTTCTGTATTCTTGTAACTTCCAAAAAACAATTTGCATGCATCCTTCTGCCATCCTTCCTTCCTGCCTGTGTTGGCTACAGCTGCACCTGTAGTCTTTGGGCTGAGGCCATGGTCTTTAGAACCCATGTTAGGTTCATTGCTGGGAGCAAGGTGGGAGGAGAAATCCAGAAGCCTGAACTGACTCTGCCAAAAGGACTGACCTGGAATCCCTACCTACCTGAGCCTTGCAGGCCCACAGTCTGCATCACCTTGGTGCTTTGAATTCTCTTTGTGATCTCTATTTTATTATTACTGACATTCTTTTATATGCTCAGGGAATATTGCTGTTGTTTACATAACTCTATTTTAAACACTCAGGGAAAGGACTTCATCTTCATCTCTTTTGTGCTGTCCTAGCCTTGATACAGATAATTAGAGTAGGTTCTTGAGAAACCTTCCATTTCAAGGCAAACAACTGAATGTACTTTTTTCTGGGATACTATTTAAGTATTCAAGCAAAAATTAGAGTCTTGGAAAATTTATATCTCTCACGATCAACTTGACAGCTTTCTAAACCTTAAAGGCTTTTCCAATGAGATGGTTGATATTAGCAAATGTTCTTTTTTTGACATTATATAATAAAATTTGTCAACATTTGGAAGATCTATGTAACTCAGTGATGGCTTTCCAGATGATCAGTGCATGTTGTTACAAAATCATTGATGGGAGAAAGATCTGTTCAAAATGCAAGATAAACCAACAGAGTTTACTATAATGGAGTACAGAAAGTTCACTGATCATGGTTTCATATTTCACATTGCAATTAACACTTAACCCTTGTCAAATTTTGGTGTAGCATCAAAGAAAAATACACATAACAATCTGATAAGGCTATTAAATCTTCCCTTTGCTACCACATATCGGTGTGAACTGGATTTTCTTCATATACTTCAACTAAAACAGCACTTTGCAACAAAATTGAAAACAGACGCAGATACTAGAATTGAACTCTATTAAGCTAGACATAAAAGAGATTTGCAAAAATGTAAGACAATGCCACTCTTCACACTAATTTTTTGAAAAATAGTTTAAAAATTAATGTTTATTTAAAAATATTTTGCATTTATAGAAAAGTTCAAAACATGGTCCAAAGAGTTTCTCTGTGTTCTTCATTTAGTTTCCCTTAATATTAACATTTTACATTACCATGGTATATTTGCCAAAACTAGGAAATAATATTTGTACATTGTTACCTATGGACATTATTGGTTTTCTTCAGTTTTCCTATCAATGTTCTTTTTAGGTTCTAGGGTCCAGTCTCAGATACCACATTGCATTTAGAATATAATTAATTTTATATAAATATTAAATTAAAATATAATGGTTTGTTATTATCTTAATATAAGTTAATAAATATTTCTTAAAAGTTTAGTTTTAATCTCTAACACAGTAAACACTGATAGATGTAACCCACCAAAACCCTTTTGGAGTCCCCAAAATTTTTAAGTGTGTAAGAGGGTCCTGAGAACAAAATGCTTGACAATCACTGACCTAGAATATACTGTAAGAGGAGAATGATCTTATTTGCAAACAGCTATCCTGTAAGGACAGTCCTACGGTTGATGGTTTATATAATGTCTCTGGAGAGTTTATTCCCTCCTCCCATCCCTCAGTGCAACCTATAAATACACATGGGTGTGCAAAACTAAATTCACCAAGAGAGAATGTGGGTACTGGAGACAGCACAAGATCAAGCCACATAGTTGGGTCAGCCCACAAATGTTTGTGGGCTCTGACTGTACGTGTTGGCATTCCAGGCCCCAGGAATAGAGCTATCCATGAGCTAGAGGGAACCTCTCTCCAAAGAGCTTAAATTCTTTTGAGGAAAGTTAGACAACACATAAAAAAAAAATCACATCACTTATATATTGGTATTTGCTCTAAAGCAGAGAAAATAGGGTGATATGGTAGAGAGCAATGGCAGCAGGAAACAGGTAGGTGGGTACATATGTTGGGTTTGGTCATACTTGGAGGAAGGCAGCCAGGTAAAGCCAGAATGTTCTGGTGCATGAACATTCCAAGTATGAGCTTGGTACCTTCCAGTGGATGGAGGGAAGGCCAGCATGGCTGGATGGTGGTAAGTGAGGAGAAGATTTGGGGAAGGTGTGGCTGGCCGGGAGGGGCACATCCAGATCAAGTAGGGTTCATGGACCAGGTAGGGAGTTTGGATGTTATTCTCATTGCCTGGGAAACTTTACTGGGCTGTAAGCAGGGGAGTGAGAGCGTCTGATTGGTGAACTCAACCTCGCTGTATGAAGGATGGACTCTATGGTGGCAAGATAGAGACAGGGAGAGCAGTTAGGTGCCTTGCAGTAGTCCAGGGGAGAGATGATGGAGGCTCAGGGTCTAGGTATGCTGCTGAAGATAGTTAAGACATCATCAGGTTCAGGATCCATTTTTGAATTAGAAGCAGTGAATGTATCTTTCTAATAGATTGGATGTGGGCAGGAGGGAAAGAACAAATCAAAGGGGGATCTGAAATTTCTGTCCTGAGCAGCTGGATGAAAGATTGTACCATTAGCTGTGATGAGCAAACCTTGAAGGGAGGTGAATTCCCAGATGGTATTTAGTTCTTTTTGGATTCAGGTTGCATTTGAGCCCTGTTGAGTACCTGAGTATAGACACTACAATCTAATGGAGCAGATATTTGTCCAGTATTTACTCTGCTCAAGACGCTGATCTGGATGTTGAAGGAGAGCTTTGTCACACACACAGACACACACAGACACAGACACACACACACACACACACACACACACATCGTGGTTATTTCTCTCTCTCTCTCATCATAATGCTTTGGAAGCAGAGAAGTGGAGTGAGTAATGCCATCTGGGTGAATTCTTCTCTCTTCCCACCTCATTAGAAGGGCTATGTTGATCGAGGCACAGGTACAGATGAACATCTAGAAAGCAGGGTGGTGTGTATTCTTCAGGGGACAGGTGGCATGTTTGGGTAAGCATTTTGCAATTTTCTGGAATGCAAGGGATAGCAGTGTAATGTCTTTTATCTCTTTCTCCTTAGAATCTTAGAGCATTTCATCTTACTCCTCCTCCCTGTGTCTGTGGGAGAGAGGCAGGTGGGAGGATGTCATTACTTATAAATATATTACGAGTAAATAATGAAAGTAGTCAGAAAATCAGAAGAGAAGACTGTTCCTTGTGGAGTTCTGGCCATGTTTGTTTGCTTTAAAGATGATGCAAATGGGGCAGCGGTGTGTTAAGAGTGACCTGTCATCAGCCACAGTGTGTGCAGATCAGGAAAGAGGTCGATGCACTTGGTGTTCTTCTTATTTGCCCCCTCTCACCCTTCTATCATTTCTAGATTTGAAGGTTGGGCTCTCTGGTTCTCTCTAGGTGACTGTGCAGGTCTGACTGGCAACCTGTGACACCAGCACGCGGTGGTGTTCCTCAACCTGATGGCAGCTTGTCTTCCCTGCATGACTTACCGTCTGCCAGGAACAGAGAGCGCTGACCTGTAGGGGACCTTGGAGCTCTCCTTGGTGCCAACTCTGGAGTCCTCTCCAAAACTTATTCTTTGGGGGTGACTGGAGCAATGTGGGTGCCAGCTTTGTCTTTAAGAACAGGAACCATAGTGAAGGCAGTTTTGATCTGAGGAAGAGAATGGCTGAAGAATTATATAGTTCCCCTGCCAAAGTAGTAAGAGTGGGGATTAATTATTTAATCGCTACTATGCACAAAGAACTTTTAGGTTTATCTTCTTTGTTCTCTTCACCACAATGATATGATATGGTTATTAATATTCCTACTTTGTTGATGGACAAACTGAGGCTCAGAGATTAAATGACTCCCCCAAGGTTGTATAACTAGCAGATGGCTAAGGTAGCCCTCACGCCTTGATGTACATGTTGCTGTGCTTTTCCTCCTCTATTATATTCTGCTGCCTAATTCATGCCTCACTCAAGTCCTGCTTTTTTCCCCCAAAAGTTAAGTTGCCCTAGATTCCTCCAAAGAACTAAAAATAATCATTATCTTTCTAGGCACTGGTGTTGGTGGGGGCCTTTATTTAAATGTTTTATTGCATTGTTGCTACTCAGGGAGAACACCCAGACATGTGGAATCTGGGGTCATGGAGAGGAGAGTGTGACTTTTGTGTAGAGATGTTTCAGTGGCTTTCTTTCTGATGGGCAGATGTTGCTTTGGGACAGAATTGTTTCCTTCCAAAGATCACTATTTCCCATTCAAAGCCCTTTCCCCTTATTTCCCTGGTCTATCAGATTTCATTTATCTCCATTCAGGGTAATACTGCTTTCTCAGGACAGCTGACAGTGCAGGGAGGTAGACAGAAGGCGCACCTAAATCCAGGGTTCCACCAGATAAACCTCCCCTCATTGTCAAAATTACTGCTACCAGAAGGTTGCCTGGTCCCTGTGGTTCTGAGAAGTCTGGGGCTTAAATTAGAGGTCGTATCCTTGTGCTTTTGAAATAGATCTCTCATAATCCTTGGGCAGGTTAGCGCTCTCTGGAGGCCAGGAAGGGCTAACCTCAGGTTTTCTCATCAGAGCCCTGCGGGCATGGACTTGATTGAAGCAGGTTCAGCCTGCACCTGGTGGATGACTTTGGCTGCCACGTAGACGTGATGCTGGGGAGCGCTTCCAGGACAGAAGTC
The DNA here is from genome assembly GCA_003697995.1 of Taxidea taxus jeffersonii. NCBI lineage: Eukaryota > Metazoa > Chordata > Mammalia > Carnivora > Mustelidae > Taxidea > Taxidea taxus. The sequence continues at coordinate 86,529 of RCUC01128642.1, read as the reverse complement.
ACCTCTGTAGGTGCCTTCATTTAGGTCATTTTTTCCTTGCACTTGCCAATGAAGTGGAGCTCCTTGGGAGAGGAGCCTGCTGTTACATGAGACCAGCTGGCAGCCCTGGGCCTAGAGCAGCACCTTCTAGAAGTGTGCAAGAAGAATGGGTGAACTCCTCTTGTTACAGAGGAAAGTATGGAAGTTCCCCTGGAATGCCCTTTGGCCTCCTGCCTCTTCCCATTCCCTGTCCTGCCTTGGTGCAGGGCTCTAGCTAGAGAGACTATGTCGCTTTGGGAAATGACCAAGCTCTCTGTGCACTTAGCATGGCAGGGAGGCAAGAATAATGCAAGGGACTTCGCCAACATCACGTGGAGCCCTGTGGTTTGTGCGGCATTTTCATGTACCACATGCCATTTAGTTCTCATTACACCTGAGTGTGGTCAGCAACACAAATAGGATGACCCCTGTTCTCTCAATGGAGAGGCTGCAACACAGAAGCTGCTTTCTCCAGGCTGCCTGAATGGCCCCATTTCTCTTTTAAGAGGGCTTGAGGAAGGGGAGGCATTTACAAGCCCAACAGTAGCCTGAACTTGTACTTTTCGTTTTCCTTCTGGAACAGAGAGCTACTTGGAGCCTTTCTGCCCTTAAAAGGTCAAAGGGACAGTGCCAGCTCTCCCTGAGAGGTCATCCTGAAACCTTTTCCCTGGCATCTGGGGTCAGATCCATCCCACAGAATCCCTCCTCTTGCATCCCACCTGTGTCCCCACCTGGAGGGAATTGGGGCACTCCTGCAAAGTAGGAAGCCAGGGTGAGGTGGAACATCGTGCTTTTTGCTCATCAACACTTTCACCATTTATCAAAGGAAATGAAAAACAAACAGTGCAGCAATTTTAATTACTCTGCATCGAGGAGGTGATCAAACATGCAGTGACTTTAATTACGGAATCCAGAGGCAGGCAGCTCTGAGGCGGCCTCATTGAGCTGTGTGGCTGCTGCAGCCTGGTCCGGGGAACACTCTCCCTCTGCAGAACAGACTTCCATGGTCCCCAGACCCCAGCTCCAGGACCTCCGTGCTCCTTTCACGTCTGAGAAAAACATGTGGAAACTGAGGGAATCTGTCTCCCTTGGGGACTAGAGATTGGGTTGGTTGTGAGAGTCAGGGCAACGGCAGAATGGATCGAGAAGAGAGAAACACGTGACCTTCAAGTTGTAGGAAAAAACAGCAAGGGTTATTTGGGAGATCCTTGGGAAGGGAGCTCATGAAGAGTTTGCTAGGTCCCGGGTCTCAGCCAGAGCCAACGGGTTTGCAGACTACTTAGTACAACTTTGGCAGGTCCACTCTCTGATGCTTCGGGAAGGCTATTGTGAAGCTGCTCTCTCTGGGGTTTAAACGGGGTGGAAGTCCAAACCTGGGAATTCCAGGATTCGCAGATGAGAAGTGGTCCTGTCTTCTCTCTGCATGGACCCCATGTGTCAGCTGGCTCCTGCCTTCTTTGGACGTCTTGCATTCTCTTGGGGCTGCTCCTAATGGACGACCAGCTCTGTCCTTGTTAAATACATTTTCACCCTTGCTGCTCCCTCCAGCCTTAGTTTTTGGTTTTGTTTTAAATTAGCAAGCGCCTTTAGTCTGGGAGGCTGAAACATTTCATAACAGCTTTTTGAGATTCCTTGGCACCGTGAACACAGGTTTTCACCATGTTATCGCAGCGGTCTCTTGGGGTGCTCACCGTGTCAGGACTATCTTGCCTGAACACGAGCAACTATCTTGCCTGTAGTCAAATTACAGGATGCCGCTATTTTCTCCAAAGTGGCCACAGCCAGGAGGTCGGTTGGAGCATCTCACCCACTGCAGCGGGGGCTGCTTTATCTCTCAGAAGCAGCACAGCACCTACTGGCATGCAGAATCTGGGAGGACCAGGAGCCTGCACCAGGGCGCTGTGTTTGTAATTGCCTGGCGATAGCCATTAATAACTTTAGACTTGTCCTCTTCCGTGGGCAATCAGCAGAGCATTGACTCTTGAAACGAGAGTATTTTCCCTGGAGAAGCGAAGCTTTTGAACATAATAATGAAGATGTATAAAGGGTTCTGTTTGATGCTCTTTAGCCATGTTGATCTGGGAACGGGTCCATGGTATGTACACACTTCTTTTGGAAGACCTAAGTCACACGGGAAGGAGAGAGTTGAACTCATTGGAAGGGAGGGCTCTGAGCACCGGAGATGTGGAGTTTTTGTAGTGGCTGATACACAGTTCCGAGCCTAGCTCAGCCCCTGACAATTGGGATAATTGGGGCTTTATCTAAAATAGCCCCTTTCCTGGTGCACTGTGTATTCCGTATCTTTGCTTTTGTTCCGCTGACACATAGTCTGCAGTACTGAAATCACCCTGTGGACCTCCTCCTGCAAGAACCTGTTGTTTCTGCGCACACCAGGGCCATGAATGGCTGCGTTCGCACTTAACCTTGCCACAGTCCACGTGACACGAGGCGAGTCACTTAATGTCTAGGCTCTGTCAGATGGGAGCTAAAAATACTTTTACTAACCCGAGTGAGTTTAAAATGTGATGATGGTATGTGGAATCCCTTTAGAAAGTTAGATTTGTTGCTAATCCAAGGCAAACTATTATTTCGTGTAACTCCTATGTGAATATGTGTTTTTTGTTTCTTTGCCTTTTGCCCATGTCCCCTACTTCATCATTTCTCAGTTGTCAGGCCTACGGGTTATATACCCTTGGACATTTTTCAGAGGCTATGGGCTGACCTGATGAAGGTGGTCAATGTCCGTTGGTTGGGCTTTTGCTGAATCATTCCAATTTTGGTAGTATGAGTTTTGGATTTTTGGAGGTAGTGTATAACAGCCTGTAAACCTGAGAGGAAGGCAGGGATAGATCCTGAGAATGAGTGCATAGCCCTGCTGGATTTAACTGGGATTGTAACTGGGATTGTTTCTCTGTTACACTCCAAATTGCCTAACTACCCCCAAATAACATTGGGAAGCAAATCCATTCAGCCAATTTTTGTTTCACTAATAATCCTTGAGGGGTTCTTCATCTGAGCCTCTCATATCATTGGGATGCATTGGTGACTTTCAAGCACATATTCCCCAGAAAGAAGACAAGGAACAGTCTCAGGTGTGACATTTGAGTGTATAGACCTGGCAGATGTTGAATAAAGATATGCTTCTGGGGAATAAGCACTGTGGGTGTTGAAGGCTGGACAAGTTCTAAGGACCTGGAGATAAACCCCTAAAATATGTAGAATTACTATACCTGCCTCTTTAGGAAGGTCAGGGGAGAGTTTTTAAGTCCAGCATGTTGGACTTAAATATCCATGCCTTTGGAAAGCCTTCTGCTCCCTGGAAAAATGGTTTGCATTCATCTATTCCTCAGCCCCTTCCTAGTCTATGCTTTTTCAGCATGCAAATGCCACGCAGTCAGCAGGACACGGGGGTCCGGAGACTGCATTGGATCTCTGATCCAGCAGAACCTGGTAAATTATACACGTGGGGCCTTTGTGAAGAGCTGGGGAGCTGAGTGGTAACAGAGGAGGTCACCCACGTGATGGGATGGGATGAAGGATCTATTCCAATTTATAGTCAAGATCCCAGCAGTGAGGGACTTTGAGATGGTGAGGCTTCATGCGGAGGGAGAGGGTAGAGGGAAACCCAGATTGTTCACTGGCCTTCCCAGCCTGCACAGGGCTCGATTTCAGGGATACAGACGCTTTGGAGAAATCTTTAGGAAATGTATTTTCTAATATTCTGCAGTAACTCTGGTTGACTGAAGACCAGGCAAGGACCAGCCAGATCAGAGCTCCATAATTATTACCTTCCCCTTGCAGAGATTTGAAGTGGATTAAGTGATTAGAAGTGCCTAATTGCTACAGGCTCCCTTTACGACACTGGCAGGTGAAGACAGCTTGTAAATTACTGCATTCTCCTGACCCCAGATCAAGTGGGGCAGTCCAGGCAGGATCTCTTGACAAAACTGGGCAGGCAGCAGCTATAACTGGCTTTGCGTCTCCTGACCAGGAGATCTGGAATTTCACCAGAGCCTCAGATTATTTCTCCTTTTGGCAAGTGGGAAGGAGGGAAGATCACTGGAATGTTTTAATAAAGATTCAAGACCCCTAAAGCAAATGCTGAAACACCAATTTGATTTAAAAGCTTTGGAAGCTGGATTTGGAGTCAGGAGACATGGCTGGAGTCCCTGCTCTGTTTATGTTAGTTACATGGACCTCCTAATGACCTTTCCTTGGGCACACCACAAGGGCTTCCTGGGCCCCAATAACCACCTTCCAGCACAACTGTGAAGTTTGTGTAAAGTCACCAAGTGGGACTACTAAATATGGCATAAAATGCCTGGTCAGTTTGTTAGTTTCCAAGACATCAAGGTGTGGGCAGGACCACACTCTCTCTGAAGGTTCTTGGGGAGAACTCTACCTTATTTCTTCAAGCTATTGGATGATCCTTGGGGATCCTTGGTTGACGTATCACTCCAGTCTCTGCTTTTTGTTCTCATATGGTGTTTTCCCTCATTTGTCTGTCCATATTCCCCTCTTATTATAAGGACTCTAATCAGGACCAGCCTTAATTCAGTATGACCTCATCTTAGCTTCATCACCTGGGCAAAGACCCTATTTCCAAATAAGGTCACATTCACAAGTCCTGGGAGTTTGGATTTCAACATAACTTTTTTAAGAGACACAATTCAACCCATAAACCAGTAAATGTTGGCTATGAAGATGAGCATCTAGGAGCATTTTCCCAGATGTCCCACAGATGTGGTCTGAATAGTAGATGAGGCTTAGTTAAGGCCATGGGGTGGTATGGCGTATTGTAGTATGGTGGGAAGAGGAAGAGTTGGTGAACTCACTCGGTACCCCTGGGATGCTACTGCCATCCAAAAGCACATTTATTTCTCTAAGCATTGCCTCCTGTTTCAGTTAAGACCCAGTGTAAAGGAGGGACTAGTGATGGGGGAGGGGAAGAGAGTATACTGACCTCCCCTTCCAGACCTATTCCTAACCACAGAGCCCCAGTTTATAATTAGAGAGTAGAGCTCCTCCATGGCTTCTAAGACACTGGAATGTCTGAACAAGTTGGTGTTTGCTGCCTGGCTCTCCTTGGAGAAGGCCCTGCCCAGGACAGCTCAGAGATGTCCTGGAGGTGTTTTTGGAGTTGTTTCCTTTGGGACCACCCTCTGGGTTCTTCTAATAATTTTAAGGGTAAGGCTCAAAGACTAAAACCAGAAAGTGCTATTTACACATGGTTGGCCACCTTTTTGGTTTTGCTACTGCAACACTAGCTGAAGTGTCTACAGTGGTGCTGGGCACTGAGTACAGTGAAGAGAGGGTTCTCCTTCTAGAGGATCCCAAGGGAGTGAGGGTGCACACAGTCATAGGAGTGCATTGTGTCTGTCATCTGTGGGTCTGCACAGAGAGCTAGGAGAACCTACCAAGGCCCCAATGCAGGACAAGAAGAGGAGGCACACAGAAGGAACAGCCAACACATGGCCTCATGGGCTGTTGAAGAGGTGGGAACACAATATAACATTTCACAAGATAGGGAGGGAAGAGCAAGCAGGGCATATTATCATCAAGGCATGGCTAGCCTTGGGAATAGCTAGAATCAGTTGGCAGTGGAGCTGGACAGGAGGCTTTCCTGGTCCCCAGATGCATTTCCATTTCAGTGGGAGTTAAGAGTTGTTCAGGTTTCAAAGTGGTTCTCATCGGAAACTGTAGGAGTAGCTAAGGTCCTGGAAGAGAGCCAGCCAGTGACTGAGGTCAGCTCCTCTTGTGTTCATGACAGAAACACATAGTAATGTACTATCTTTCCCCTAGGGCCACAGTGACTGTCGCTCTAATGACATCTCCAAAGAACACCTCTTACTGTAAGATGAACCAACTTGTGTCACTGCTCTTCTCACCCTCTGACACCAATATCCGGTGGGATTCTATTGTGTACAGCTTCTGTCTTGTGGGACTCCACAGAAGATTAGCAAGGAACTCCCCCGGGTGCCAGGTGGCTTGAAATATCTCATTAGGAATAACTGTGTGGGAGGAAACTATATTTTTAGCAATGGGTAGGAAGTGTTACTGAAATATGACTTATTTGACATTATGGAACTTAGAATCATCATCAGTTCAAGTCAGAAGGCATGATGGTAACTGTAACCACACTGGAGACCTCAGATCAAAAGAATGGGGAAATGGGATTCAGCACGAGTATATTTTTCTTTTTTGCATATTATGAAACGGTGTGGAACCTGTCTCAAGATACAGCATTACCGGAAACAATTCTTTGCCTGTTATTGCACAAATGATATTCTGCAATTACGTTTATGGCCTCTTGGAGGGATTCTGGAGCTTTGGGAATTGATGAGGTCTCTGAATTTCTGACAAGCTGAGAGCCATAGTGGAACTACCGCATGAGGTTTGCTTTACGAAGAGGCAAGTGAGAAGTGTCCTTGTGAGGTTTTGCCAGGAGACAGACCCTACAGAGTTTACTGTCCAGAATGACTCCTGGGTTGGATACCCAGAAGTGGGTCTTTGGTGTAGGCACAGTAATTTTAGTGGGTCCCTAAAGAGTTCCAGGGGCTGTAGTGGCCTGTTGGAGTTGTCCCGTTTTGGATGGCAGTGGCCAGACTTTTTCATCCTTGCATTCATCAGTCACTGGGTTTGGGCACCCTGGGTAGGGGTGCAACCTTGGGTGAGAAGGCTCTCCATAGCAGAGACTATTCCTGAAGGCGGGGGGACATTTGAAGCCTGAATGCCAACTCCACTGCCAGCTTTTGAGGCACGTTCTTCCTCAGAAGGGCATCCGGGCCACACATCTCCTTGTCCACCACAAGAAGTTCCAAGGACTTATCTTGATGTGGATGTAGACCACTCAGTCAATATGCAAGTCACAGCCCATCAACTTGGGAGGATGGCATATTATTTTCGCTTGGTGAGAAATAGGAATCATTGCTTGTGATAAAATTGCATTGCTGGGGTTCAGTTTTGCAGGGAATCTTAATTAAAATTAAACTTAAATTTACTTCCCACTCTGACCCTACCATCTTCCCATGTCACAGGTCTCTGGGTTTTATCATTCTTGACAAAATGCTTGCCTATAAAATCTGAGAATGTGGCAGGAGAGTTGAGCCTGCCCTGACCCTGTTGCTCTTCCTCTGGGCCTCTCTCCCCAGCCCTCCTGGCCTCTGACCTAGGAGGATGGTCTTTCTTGGGCATCTCTACATCACTGGCTCCCACCAGTCAGTCAGAAGTCTGTGGATCTCCCCAGGTTTAAGAGGGGAGCTTTGATTTCTTCCTTGCTCAAAATGATTCCTAAAAGGAAGATAGTAAATGTTCTGGACTGGCAGTAAGGTGTGAGGAAAGAATGTTGTTTTAGGAGTTAGGTACCCCCATTTTGCCTTTGGCTTACAGGGCAAATATGATTAATCTTCCTGGGTGTCTTTTCTGAGTCTCTGTTCATGTGAAGGATGAGGCTAGGTGATGCCTGAGGTCTTTTCTAGTGTTCTGATTTCTTTATGTGCATCTCTGTTGTGAGATAGACTCATTCCTCTGTCACCCACTCAGTTCTGGGTTGCCTGAGTCCCATGCCCCTTTACTTTTTCCCTGCCTCAACTTCCACCTCCAGCTAGTGTCCATATTCTATAACACTGATCTACAGTTCTGCTGAGCAGCCCCTCCTCCCTCTCAGCAATTAGGGAAAGTAGGTAGGAGGAAGCAGGGGTGGTGACATTGACCTAGTGTCAGGTTGGTAGTAGAGGAGAGAGGAGTGGCTTTCAAAGGGCATCACCCAGCCTCTACTTGACAGACTTGCTCTTTTTTCCCCAAGGCCAGAAACTACTCAACCAGGTGATCAATCTATAGCAATATGGTTTCTTTCATTACCTGGAAACTGCCCAACCTGTGATCACCTCAACTGAAAAGATGAGAAGAATCAATTCGGGGCAAGAATTTGAAAGTATAACCATGTTAGGAACTGAAGTGGTGAGAGGGGTGCTTCCTCCCAACATCAGGGCTGTTGCCAGACAGCCAAGCTGTCATTTTTGGCGAGGTGACAAGACCCCAGTACTCCGATGTGAGGCCCTTGCTCATTACCTGGCGTCCCAGTGGTCATGACCATCTGCTCACTTTGCCCCCTCACAAGATGGCAAAGCAGAATTTGCAAGACACCAGCACCAATATGTCAGGGGATGAGTACGCTAAATATGTTCAGAACAGGAGAGAAATGGAGTGGCCTTTCTAGAAGGGGCTACTGCTGTCTGGGGAAGGGCTCCTAGTTAAAAATACTTAAAAAAAGTGGGCTCCTGGTCGATGCCCAGCACACAGGCCATGTCCTAAAATGGCGCACGCTTTCCCATAAATTGCTTGATCTTAGAGCCCCTGTTTTTTACATCGCATTCCCTTCAAATGAGGAATACGTTGGGACTGTCCTGAATGAGCATCATCAGTGAGCTCTGGGCTGTCTAATGTCATTACCCAGAGCACTGGACAAAATAAGTAGTGTCAAAATTCAATCTCTCCAAGTTCGGACCTTTGAATGTCTCTGGCTTTTTCCAGCTCTCCAATAAAGCATGTTAAAGGTGTGACTAGGTAAAAAGTACACTTCTGTGTAATTGTTTTCCAGATAGTCAAGCTACTAATGTTTGAGTTGAGCGAGTGAAGGTAATGCTTGATACACTGTGGAATCACAGTGGCTTAGTGTGGTAGAGGTTGACTTCCCAGTCACATAAAGTCCCATGGGTGTCATGGCTTGGGTACATGGGGCTCTACTCCTCTTAGTCTTTCAGGAATTCTGGCTTTTGAAGACTCTGCCTTGTTTACATGTGGCTTCCTGGATTGACCAGAGCACTAGTATCGAACCCACAGAAGAGAGAACAGATAGAAGACCATGCAGCAGGCTCTTAATGGCTCCGCCTAGACATGTTTACGTCCCTTTTGCCCATATTCCATCAGCCAGAACTCAGTGACATGGCACAGTAACTTCGGGAAAGGATGGGAAATTCAGCCTCATCTTTTGTGGCTGGGGAGAAGGGAAAGAAAAATGAATAACTATGTCTCTGTGTCTCTGTCTATGTCTCTGACTGGAGGATTCATTTCTAGAAAATCATGTCTCATCATTGGTGTGTACGTGCTGTCTGTCTACCTATCTACCCATCATCACCTATCTGTTTATCAGTTACCAGCTTTAATAACAGAAAGAGCACCCCCACAACACTTTCCAAAGCAAATATCTGGCAACAATGTGTATTTTGTAGTATGACTTTTTTCATCCTGCCCTTCTGAAGTAATCCTCATCCTGAATTCTGTCCTCACTTTTTTTTTTTTTTGGCCAAACATTTTTATAATTGTATCTGATCTACATGTATCCCCAGGATATATATTTTTTTATTTTAGTTGCTTTGATTTTATGAAAAGGATCTTGGTGTATGTGCTCTTTGACTTTTCTCATATACATATTTGATGGCTACGATTCATCTGTATTCTGACGTGCTACCGAGCTTCATTTGTACCTGACTATACCTCAGTTCATTTGCCCATGCTCCTGGAGATGTGCATTTGGATGGATTGCAGGTTTTGCTGTTTGAACAATGCTACTATCATTGTCCCTTACCTGCCTTGTGCTGTATATGAGCAAAAGTTTTTCCTGCCTGTCAACTAGGAATGCGGTTGGTAGGTTGTTGAACTTGATGAAGTGATGCTTAACTTTCAGTTGACCCCCCTGTCAATAGGTGTATACAAAAATCCTGTGTGTCCACACCTTTCCTAACACTTGATATTGTCAGATATTTTAATTGTTACTGATCCCTTTATTATTTATTATTGGGCACAATAGGCATACTCCTATGTGCTTGGCTTTCTCCTTGCAATTGAATTCCCTAAGCTATCATTACTTTCACTACTGCTTGCTGTCTCCCAAAGCAAGAGGTAACAGAAGATCTCAAACTATCTCTCAGATCAGAAAATAATTCTGACCCAGAGATTTCACGGAAGGAGCAGAACTGCACACAGCCTTTTGTCAGTTTCTGGATAGGTGGTCCCTAACCTGGCAACATACTAATTCCTGTGTCTTCCCATCTTGGCTGCTCCAGAGGCTTATATGTGGATGCCACAGTTTTGCTGATTGTAGGAAAAGCAGCAGAAAAAAAATGGAGAACAAACCAGATTCCTCAGAGAAGTCAAGTTTGTATGCTATATTAGAGAATGGAGCTGAGAATGTCTGCTGGCTGACTGACAGCCAATGCAGCAGCCTCAGAGAATGGATTCAAAAGAAAGTAATAGTTTTCTCTGCAGTGGCTTGGTCCAGCTTGTCTGTGCCCTCCTCTGAAGTTGGGTACAGGTGAAGAACTGTGCCTCCCAGCCCCGGATGTGATAGCTGCCTTTAAATCTGCCCTCAATCTGTCTGGTTCAGTAGGGGCAGTCTTGTGAAGATAAATCATGTAAACAAGTTACAGTAATGGAATACTTATTTATGAACTGTATTTTCGAAGCCTCGTAACTGCTGTTAGAAAGAAAGGTCTTGTTGGCTTTCAGCTTGTTAAGAAAATCCACCGGTTTTGAGTATGCACTTCCCTCTCACAGGCAGCTAACAAGCTGGAAAGTGAACCATCCATGTTGGCTTTCCTCCTTTGAGTGGTGGGGGAGGGGGAAGCCTGTGCTTTAAAATCTGAGTGGCTTTTCCAGCTGAGTGCATAGACCTTTACTTGACAGAATGAGCAAGAAAAAACGTAAGACCCCTGTTCTGTTCCCTCATATTTTCTCCACCTCTCCTCCTATTCTTTTTGGGCTAGCAATCTTTTTGTTTCTCTTTGCCTCTGGCTTTCCTCCTCTGGTGGGGGCTCTGCTTTTGCTCTGGCTTGAAGCGTTAAGCCTATGGAAAATCCAAGCTCTCCATCCACCACTGATGTGTCCCCTCTCAAAGTGAAGAAAAAGAAAATACTTCTGACCCGCTGATGGGCAGAAGGGCTGAAGTTCACCCATTAATATCTCACCAAAGCTAATGATATCTTCTCTGATGAGAACACTGTGTCACGCTGCCCAGACCTGTCAGGTGGGTGCCGTTCTTGCCAGAGGCCTTGGGTGCTCCCCCAAAGTGGCCTTTGAAAGGGCCTTTCGGAAATGCAGACAGGATGGCTTTCATCCTTGGGAGTAGCTGCTGGTTCTTTCTGCCTCCATGCGTAGCCTCTGTCTCTACAGTTAGGTAGAGGCAAAGGTCCCACACTTAGTCTTAGTGAAGGCTGTTGGGCCGTGAGGCAAGTAGAGATTCTAGAATGACATACAGGAGAGCAAGAGCCATTGTCTACCAGTGAGTGGGAATATTTTATTTATGTGTAGATGGAGACAGGAATCCTGTTCATGTTTATGTTGAAGGGTGTTCGCCAGATCCCAGGATGTGAACATTTTCCACAAAATCAACCTTTGTCGGTGTTGTTCATTTCCATAAACCTAGTGGCTGGACAGCACTATGCACATAGTAAATCCTTTATAAAAATCTGTTTAATGAATAAAGGAGGAATCTTAGGGAGGCTATCAAATGTGCTGGACTTGGGCAAAGGCCATTTGGTGAATTGTTTCTCAAAATCTAGGAGGGGCTAGAGTTGTCTGAAGCCTCAGACTCTTACATGGCCCCTCGAGCCTGCTGTTTGGACTTGCACATTCAGGCAAAAGACAAGAGGTGGGGGAGGGGACAAGTGGCAAGGAACCAGGCATGTGCATCCCTTCTGATGTGGCAGAGGCACGTGCACATGCCCACATGATTGGCCCTGGATGGGGGCACACTTGCTGCTTTCCTTCCCAGATGTCACCAGGCTGGCCTGTGCCATCTGTGAGGAAGACTGGCAAATTTGGTTCCATGGCCTGGGGCAGAGGGTGAGGCATGTGTGCCCAGCAGTGGCCAAGGCCTTGTAGTCAGGAATCACAGAGCCCGGTTTTACATGAGAAGGGAATGGTACCATTAAAAGGTAATTATTCAAGTGGTGTGAGTCAGCCATGCAGCTTCTGGCAATGCCAAGCAGGAGAAGGAGTGGTGTGGGGAGTTTTCTCTCTCTCTCTCTCTCTCTCTCTGTCTCTTAAACAAAGCTCAGGCTGGCTAGCAGAGCCTGCACCTGCATGTGGATGATGTTACAGGAAGGGCCGGGACTGCCAAATTCTTGTCTGAACAACATTAGGAATGGGGGTGGCAGCATCAGACCAGAGAGGGGGAATCCAAAGATTCTTTAAGCTGGTCCTGTATTTGACCTTCGCTGGATCTCAGCTGCTTCTCGGGGAGGTTCCAGGTTCCCCTGTCTGGCCACCAGTGGGGTGTGTGGTGCATTAAAGGCAAGTACATGCTGAAGACTGGAGGCTCCCTGAGCTGGGCTGGGGCATCTGAGCTTCATCTGTGCCGCTCTACCCTGCTCCCTGCCCCCTTCCTCTTGCAGACTTTCATTGAAGACCAAAACGCTTTCATTTCTGGAGTGCCGTTCATGGCTGTTTTTCTTCCAAGGCTGCTTGGTCTGCTGCCACGGCAGCCAGCCCTGTGCTGCCCACTTCACATGGAGGGAGGTGTGAAGGAGACAGGACAGTCCCTGCCTCCAGCTCATCCTCTGGACTCCGGGACCTGAGTGGGGGTGGGTGGTCATGGTGGAGATGCCTGCTGAAGCCACAAGCTCGTCTCCCCCAGATCTTCCTCCTTTTGTTGCTAGGGAGGCTAGAGTGAAAGGACAGTGGTGGGGTCTGCAATGGGAAGGGAACAAGAATTAGGCCATAGCCACAAGAACACCAAAGGTGGATTTGGGCTCAGGGGTCCTTTTGCAGGTGGAATGAAAACTAAGAGATCACAAAGCCTGATTAGTTTTGTGCTGATGGTGGGCCAGGTCTCATATCTATTCCCTTTTGGAGCAGAGTGGCATATCCCCTCCAGTATTGATAAAACAAACCAGGGACAGTTTCGATAGCCTTTGCATACTAGTAATTTTAAAATGTGGCTGAATTTAGACAGCAGCGGCTTGGCTCATGTCTGTTTCACGTTCCTAACCAGAGGACAGTTCATTTTAATTGGTGGCATTTTCATCTACTCATTTGCTTGTCAAATTTGAAAGAGACAGAAGTTACATCTCTGCTTTGGGCAGGAGGAGGCAGAGGTATAGAACTGTCAAGAGCAGCAGACTTCGGAGCTGGGCCCTTTGGAGGGAGTGGGACATGGCTTAAGTAGAAGGTCTTAGACTGGACGAAGAGATGCCAGCCAGATGGGGCAGAAGGCAGCAGTGGTTTTTCAGGGTGTCAGGTCAAGGGGGAGGGTGGAGGCTGGTAGTGGCTCTGAGGGTGAGTTGGTCAGGTTATGGAGGCACAGACAAGCAGAAGCAGACTAGGGTGTCCTGGTTCAGGTAAACACAGGGAAGAGAGTCTGGGCCGTAAGCAGTTAGAGTTTGCATGGCTTCATCTGACAGTCGGCACACTCCAGGCCACAACAAGTGAATTCTGGGGAGGATGTCTGTCCTCTACTTTCATGTTAAGTATTTGTAATTCTGCTCCCTAGCCCGGCAGTAGGGGAGCCAATTGGAGGGCTCCTGGTGCTGAGTTCTGCCACAAAGAGGCAGCCCAGGGTGAGGGTAAGCCAGTAGGCCTAGTCAACACTGGCTTGGCACCCTGATGGCCACTTAGGAGCTGGGCGACCTTTGGGTGGTTACTCAACTCTTTTTTTTTTTTTTAAAGATTTTATATATTTACCTGACAGATACACATCACAAGTAGGCAGAGAGACAGACAGAGAGAGAGGAGGAAGCAGGCTCCCTGCTGAGCAGAGAGCCTGATGTGGGGCTCGATCCCGGGACCCTGGGAATATGACCTGAGCCAAAGGCTGAGGCTTTAACCCACTGAGCACCCAGGCACCCTGGTTACTCAACTCTTAAGTCTGTTTCCTCATGTCATACATGAGGCTGATGACTCTACCTGCTATTTTGAGGGAATTAAATTAGGGGGTAAGTCCATTAGCACTAAGCCTGGCTCGGGAACAGCACCTACTATGTTTATAGGAGTAAAATATGATCTCTATTCTTTCTGGGCCCAGAGCTTTCATGAGGGTCAAGTGCTGTTGAGAGGGGAGCATCAGTAGATGACCCACAGTCCCTGGTACTGAAGATTTCACCAAGTCCTATAGAGCAGTAGTTTGGAAATCCAGAATTCTATCCCTAAAGGCAAGAGTATCTCTTTAGTTGAAATTGCCATGGGTCTGAAATACTATTTTTTTCAAAAAATTTCTGTTTATTTGTCAGAGAGAGAGAGAGAGAGAGAGAGAGCATGAGCAGGGGCCACAGCAGGCAGAGGGAAAGGGAGAAGCAGACTCCCAGCTGAGCAGGGAGCCTGATACAGGACTCGATCCCAGGGTCTTGAGATCATGACCTGAGCTAAAGGCAGACGCTTAACCAACTGAGCCACTGAGCCTGAAATAGTATTTTTAAAAGGGCTAGTGAGGTGAGAGAATGGGTGGGAAGTAGGTTACTATATCTTATAGCTGAGTTTTAGAGTGAAAATGCCCAAACCTGTGACATGACACTCAATGGTGGGGATCACCAAGCCCGGGACTTCTCTCTCCATGGGACTAAGCTTAGGGGGTGCCTCCCTGGGGAGCAGAACTGCTGTGGCTCCCTCAGGGCTACAGCTGTGAGTGGCTGCAGGTCCAAGAGTGGTCTAAACTTGACTTTGGATGGTGTGTGCTTTCCTTTGTGTCTACCAGGGGACAGGTCCCAGTGAGATGAGCTCTGGTGGGCAAGAGAGAAGGTAGGAGAGTATTCATCAAACTGTTTCATCTGCCAGTATTGGCACCTACTGGTAATAAGAATAGGCTTAAATGTTTATGAATTGTGGGATCTCACAGGCATAAGGCCTGAGTGTCAACTGGCTGTAGAACTCAGCGGAAGTGAGCCATTCTTGTGGGTGATATGATTAATACAAAAGAGAAACCCTGTGATGACAATCAAAGTCATAACTCCAACACATCAACTCTGTAATCTGCCCTCTTAGTCTTTAATGTGGTTCTGTTTATTTCTGTACTTAAATATTTGCAGCATCCCTCCTGAAAATAAGAATAATGATAATACAAAATTAATAATATTCATCATAATGGTGGCAATATCCATTTTTCAGTGTCTACCATATGCCACAGTCTTTGTTAGATACTTTTTATCTACATCATCTCTAATCCTCACAATGAGCCTGTGAGAACATTTCCCCTGTTTCACAAATGAGGAAATGGTGGTTCAGGGAGGATATGTATCTTTACACTCAAAAATCTTGTTGGCAAGCAACCAAACATGGATTTGAACTAATGCCTTTTTCCTCTGAAGAGCCCTGCCTGGGTTTTGGGATCTTTGAGTCAGAAGTTATTCTGACATTATCAGAAATGGAGTGGTATAAAGAATGTTACTGTTGGCCATGAAGCCTCAGGTTTCTCTGGCTCTTTAGGCTATGTTCCTAAAATCTGTTCTTGAGAAGCAGAAAACACAGAGGGGAAGGCTTCCTGTCTGCATCTAAAGATCCTAAAAAAGGCCATGCTGTGCACCCTGAGAAACATTTTGGGACCTGCTGTTTTCCCTCAGTCTCCCCTCCTTCCATCTGGGGACTGAGCTTTGTGTACCTTTCTCTCCCTGCATTTTGCTGCCTTCTTCCCTTATGTTCCATATTCCCCAGCAAGCCCCATGGAAGCCCCTTGCATATATCTTCTCATGCCTACTGGTAGTAATATTTTTCTCCATGCCAGCAAAAAGAATTGGAATCTATTGAGTTTGAACCCATTTCCCTCCATTCCAATCCTATTCATTCTTAAATTTTTAACTTTTATAGAACCTCTCTAAAGGATTCCTTACAATCCCCTTGTCTTCTTAGCTCCCGTATTGCTTTCTACACTTGGTGCCGGTGCCTTAGGTATTTGTGGCATGTTTCTCTTCTCACTCAGTAGCTCAAAAAGATTTGGAAGACAGGAGTTGTGCCCTCTGCTATCCCTATGCCTCACACATAGTAGATGCTCAATAATCATTATTGAATAAACAAAGCTCTTCCCCTCCATATTCCTGTTATTTCTTATACCTAGCTATACCTCTGAGTCTTACACTGTCACTGCTACCAGATGTAAATAGATTTATTGCTGTATAGAGACTTGGGACAGCAAATGAGAATCTGATCAGACTCCTGTTGTAATACTGCCTCCAACTTCCCTCTGGGCTTCTTTGGTAAAATACAGGTAGCATTGTCCTCTGTGAATACTGAAGAGTGATAGGTTATTCACATCTTCGGTGTTTGCTTTGGAATGTGCCGTTGTGGGGAACACTGAGGAAGTTTTCATTCAGATCAGTTTCAACTTCAGGAAATCAAACTCCTTCCTTCCCGTGATCTTCTCTCCCTGCTCGGAATGCCCCAGGACCTCAGAATGTAGTACAGCCAACATGTCCCAGGTTTGGGATTCTGCACACATTGGCTCCCATGAGACAGTGGGACTGACCAGTTACAAACCAATTAAGGGCCCTGCTCCGTCTCTGCTCTAGCTCCTGAATCAGGACCATGGACAAGGCTAAAGAAAAGTAGTCAGCTTTTCCTTGTTCTTACCAGCTCACCTGTACTTTTGAAGACCAGAGAATCTGAGAATTCTATCCTAAGCAAGTGGGAGAAGGGAACAAATGGCAGTCCTCTTCTTGGGGAATTCTACTCTTTGAATCATAAATCAGGCTCTCTATTTGTCTAAAGTGACCTACACAGAGAGTTCTCTTTTGGAGAAAAGGCCTTATGCACAAACCAGGCTGACACTTGCCTTCTAATTGCTTCCCACTGTAATTTAACTCATTCAGGTTTTCCATTTGGGCCTTGTAGATTTCAGAGGGGTCTTTATTGCCATTTTACTGCATGTGGGCTTATTCCAATCGATATTCTTATATAAAACAGTGGAAAAAGCCATGATATTCTCTTCTTCCTTTGAATTTTTTTTTAGTATACACATTTTTATATTCTGCCTTTAAAGCTATTTCTGCTGCACAGCTGTTTTACCGAGACTCAGACTCCTACGGGCCCCACTTGGTCCGACACGTACCTTGAATATCCTTTCACAGTGTTTGATTTCTGCAGTTGGTTGTATAATGAGGAAGGAGTGTGCAGTGAGTTTGGAGATTCCTATTAACCAGGTCACCCATGAATCTATTTTTGTGCACTTCTTTATTAGAAATAGCAGGGAACATGATGATATTTAAACACAACTACTTATAGAAGCTTGGCTTAAAAAATACACCTTAGTACGTTTTCTTTTCCCATTTGACATTTCAAAATGTTGTACTACATTTTCCCATCATCAAAACACCTCTTCTCCATTTGCATCCTGGGATGTGACTAGAGACCATTATACACGACAGTGGATATTTTGGACGGTCATTTGGATTTGTGATCCTCCGCCTGATTAGACCATACCTGAAATGTTTATTCTGTTCTTGGCACTGCCTTTGAAGATGGGCCATAAAGAAATAGACACGAACCAAGATGATAAGTTAGGACAGGGGTTGAGAGTAGATAAAAGAGAGCTATTATCAAGCACTTGAGAGTGGATATCTCATGAAAAAGGAGAGAAGAATTTTTCTGTGTTGCATCTGAAGACAGAATGAATGAATGAAGCTACAGTGGGACAGATTTTGATTCAACCTGAAAAATACCTAACCACAAGAGTTGCCAGACTCTTTGGAACAGGTTGCCATGTTAGGTAGTGAGTCTCCAGGCACTGCAGGTGTTAGACTCCAGGCTGGCTGAGCTTTCTGCCAGGAATGAGCCTTCCAGAAATAATAGATCCACCTCAGCTATGAGAGTCAGTAGTCCTTACTATCTGGCATTACTGTTGGTACTCAGGGCATTGAAAAACCAGAGCTACCATTGTCTCTTGGGAGCAGAAATTGTGAATCCTTTTGAATTGTGAAAATCCAGTGCTCTGAATGGACCATTACAACCAAGGACAAAGATAAAAGGTGAGTTTGTAGTTGTTGAGGCAGTAAGCCTTTTATTTCAGGTAGGTGCTTTATTTTATAGCCCTGTTATTTAAGTGGTTTAAAAAATCACTTAAAATGCACCACCATCCTTTAATTTGTTGTATTGGTTAAGACTTGGCCAACGTTAGGATATTATTAAGAATGTAACGATGAGCCCTTTCAAATGAAGAGAGGTTTAGAGTTTATGTAGTATCTTCTATATTTCTCCTTTTGATTTTCTTTTTTCTTTAAGATTTTATTTATTTATTTGACAGACAGAGATCACAAGTAGGCAGAGAGGCAGGCAGAGAGAGAGGAAGGGAAGCAACTCCTTGTTGAGCAGAGAGCCTGATGTGGGGCTCGATCCCAGAACCCTGAGATCATGACCTGACCTGAAGGCAGAGGCTTTAACCCACTGAGCCATCCAGGTGACCCATCTCCTTTTGATTTTCATCACAGTTCTCTAAAAAGGCATGGCTAATATTTTATCTCAATTTGTGTAGGAGGAAACTAAGACCTAGAAGGTTTAATGACTCATTTCAATATCACATGACTGGCAAGGAGCATGAGACCTGAGACAGATTTGGAGTGTGTAAATTGAAATCATGCAAACCAGGTGGCATATATGGCCATGACAATAGTCAGCGATGTGACTTTAAGCAGTCTCACAGATAAAATGAGGGCATGGGAGCAGGATGGACTCCAAGGTTCCTACCACATCCCTGTTGTCTGAAATTCTCTTGCCTTTCTGTATGCATGCTTTCTGGCATAGCCCTTACTTTTTACCTGGCTGGTAGGAGGTAAAATGGAGTAGAGTTTGTGGGTTGGAGGAAAGCATTTGGATGTGCTGCTGTGCATTTCTATGGTGGTAACATTATGCTTCAGATGCTATGAGATAACTTTGTGACAAATCACTTTCACAACTGGAGACTCCTGGCTGCATTTCAATTCAGGGTTTGGAATTTGATGATATGTTTATTTACTTTTTGTGGGCTCAGTTGTGGTGCAGGATGATGGAGGTGGCTTTTATGCATATCAGTAACCCTAAATGTGGAAGAGTGAGCATGAATGGTGAGGGCTTCTCACTTTAAAAGGTATAAGCTTGCAAGAAAAGTTATTGTTGAGCCTGATTTTATTTTTTAATTTTGTAGTATAGCTACTGAACTGAAAACTAGTATTTTTATTGCTTATAAGGTTCTTGACAAAGCTAACTTGTTTCCAGGTATTATAAAAGTAATGTATGCCCATTGTAGAAAATTTAAAAAATAAACAAAATTACATAAGCAATTACCTATAATTTCTGAAAGATAACTGCTATTAACACTTTGTTAAAACTTCCTGGGACTGGGGCACCTGGGTGGCTCAGTTGGTTGAGTGGCTGCCTTCTGCTTGGGTCATGATCCCAGGGTCTGCGATGGAGCCCCATGTCAGGTTCTCTGTTCAGCAGGGAGCCTGCTTCTCCTTCTCCCTCTCCCTGCTACTCCCCCTGCTTGTTCTCTCTCTCTGTGTCAAATAAATAAATAAAATCTTTAAAAAACTTCCTGGGATGCTTTTCTGTGCACCTATACATATTTAAAAATATGTCTGATTTGTCAGAAAGAGAAAACTAAAGGTGCATTTCTATTTCGTACGTACCAGCAATTCTATTGGGTGCTTATGAGAAAATTACAAACTCAGCACTTATTGTGGTTAACTGATATGGTATCACCTAGGGAGTAGGGAGGTCTCCCCCACTGCCACCATCCTGGGGTCTGTTGCTGTGCTCCAGGCTTTTTCACACAGTTAATGTCCTGCCTAAACATCAAAGCAGTGGACTCATTTTTCTTTTCTGTTGATTCTCCTTTAGCCTGATGAAGTCCTCCGATATCGATCAGGATTTATTTACAGACAGTTACTGCAAGGTGTGCAGTGCACAGCTGATATCCGAATCCCAGCGTGTGGCTCATTACGAGGTAAGGATGGCTTTTCCCACTTGGTGTTTTCAGTAGAAGAAAGAGGAACTCAGACTGTGGTCATAGGACTTGAGGATACCTCCTTTGGGTCTCGGGAAAGGTTTTAAGAGCCACAGGGCTTGAGCCTTTACAGTCTGAGATCAGGCTGGGGCAAACATGCATGGGTAGGGTTGGGATCGAGGCTTAGGTACATCAGTCTCAGCTCTGGCTTCCCAAGTTCTTTTTTTTTTTTTTTTTTTGGTACCTTAGTCCCTGAAGACTCAGTGGGCTTTCTCTACTTGTTAAATCTGTCATTGTTCACCCCTGAAGTTCCTTTCAGGGACATGGGGCAGGACACATTAGTGCCAGCTTCCCTTTCCTTTGACCCTGAAGATAAGCTTGGAGGCTTTTTGTTAATCACCGTCCAGAGAGATGACAGCATCCGTGAATCAGCACCAAATTCCCAACACACGATGGGAATCCCTAAACGTGTTTATCAGCCTAAAGACTTCCCCTGTAAAGCTATAACAAAGTTTTAAAATCCAAATGCTCTTAAAGGACCTAATTTAGTGGATCTGGCTCTTTTGGATGGATAAACAAATAAATGACTGCCTTTCAGTCTTCTATTGAGAACAGAGAATAAGAGAAGAGAGGTTGGCTAATGTCTGGGGAGGGAACAAGGTGCCGCCCCTGGAGACAGTGGGAAGCTGGGGGGCCCCCTAGACGCTCAGTCCTGCCCAGGGCATATTTGCTTTTCTAGAGAACATACACCAGTGGGAACATGAATTTTCAAGTGTAATAACTTGTGAGTAATTTTAGATTGGAGGGCTTAGCCAGCAATTTTCTTTTTGTCTGACAAGTATGACAAATGCCAGTTGTCACTGTCACTCACAGACTCCTCTGAGCCTCCAGTTTCTTCTGTGCACGATGAAGAAAACAATATTAACATGCACACATACACACCCAGAAACACAGTAAACTGACCCTGTGTATTTCTCAGGATTTTGTGGGGACCAGACGAGACCTATTGAAATAGCATTTGTGAAGATGTTTTGGAAGTTACAAAGTGTGCCGTAATACACACAATTATGTTGCTTTTCATTATTAACTCCAGTGCAGCAATATTCTGATGAGGACAAATAAAACTTGCTCTCTTGAGAAAACTTTTAAAGATCACAACCTGTGAAAAATGTTAGCGTATTCTTTTTTTTTTTTTTTTTTAAGATTTTGACAGACAGAAATCACAAGTAGGCAGAGGGGCAGGCAGAGAGAGAGGAGGAAGCAGGCTCCCTGCTGAGCAGAGAGCCTGACATGGGGCTGGATCCCAGGACCCTGGGATCATGACCCAAGCTGAAGGCAGAGGCTTTAACCCACTGAGCCACCCAGGCGCCTTCGTGTATTCTTTTGTCAGTAGGCAATCAAGTGTTAGAAGTAAATGAGAACTCAAAAGAATGATCTCGAATGGAAGACATCCATCTTCTGAAGTTAAGAACTTTCTAATATCTGTGCATGTTGCTTTGTAAACACACGTGGTTGCATTAATATGATTTCCCCAGTTAAGAAAAATCAGGGAATTGGTTCCTGCCCCCACATTCTACAGCTTCCTATTAGCCTTTTCTGTTCTTCCTTTATTAGACTTTTTATGTTCATTTTTAATCATCTCTTAGATTCTTGAGGACAGGAACAGAGTTTTATTCATTTGATCTTCCATAATTCCTAGAACAGTGTCTCTACCTCCCACATGTGCCCTTAGCATCTGTTTACAAAACTATCCTGGGGGCGCAGACCAGCATTGCTTTATTGTTACCTGAGCTAGAAAAGTCATGTCAGAAAATTGAAAAAAAAAAATTTTTTTTTAAAGAGAAAGATCTTAGCTGCTCAATTAACAGTTTAGTTATCTGAACTCAAGTTTTCCTGTTACCAGTCTGCATCCTTTCTGTGGCACAGTTAAATTGTTTAGATGATGTGTTACTATTTGTTTCGTGTAGCATAGAGGAGGTAGAGAAAAGAAAGCAGTTACAATAGATCTGCAATTAACAGTGTTACACATCATCAAAACAACATTAAATGCATTGCCATTAAGCCTGGATGGGGACCCTGAATGCTGTTTCCCTCCCTGCTTCCAGGCAGAGGTGGGGCACTTCTTTCAGAGACAAACAGCACGTGCACTGTTTCTGCAAAGCAGTTGGGGATGTGAACAGGGTTCACGCCTCCTGAGATCTAGGCTCTTCTGGCTTCAGTGGGGAGGCTTCCCCAGTCACTTCTTCGTCTCTAAGCTGGCGGCTCCCATTAAATGATTTTGAAGGCCATTTGAAAATGGATCATCTGATCCTATTCATTTGCCCCCTCCTTCCACTACACTCTCTCTGCTGAAAATCACATGAAGAGTGGGTCTCTGTGGGTCTGAAATCTCCCTCAATTCATCAAAAATGTTGTCACGCTGAGTCTCAATGCTCTATCACTGATGTATTGCTTTAACTTGATTTTACTCAACTAGCAAATATTCCCAGCTTCCCTATGGGGTGAATCAAAAAGAATCCGCTGTGTACTTTCTGCAGGTCCTGCCCTATTAATGTTAGTTATTGCAGGGGATTCTGAAGCTGTGTGAGAAATAGTCTCACCCCTCCCCCCCAGAAGCTCATAAACTTCTTGGGAGGAAAAGCCATGGGTAGTTCAGCATGTTGTAAATATGTGTGTGATACCAGAACGTCATCGACAGAGTTCTGCTGCCTGTTCCTACGGAGCAGCTGATCCTATGTGATCTAAACTGTGTTAATTCTTATGCCCCTTTGACTTTCTGATACGTGTTACATCATGCTGTTAACTTTTTAGATCTTTTCCTTCCAAATTCTAAAGAGTGAGCCCACCCACCAAGAGCTATTATGGTCCAGGAAGATTTATTGAGAATGTCATGAATTATCTAGACCTTGATGGATGGGTTAAGTTTAGGGTTGCTGGAATGAGAAGTCTTGGCATCTCCAAGGAACATTGCAGAAGCTGGGTTGGCAGGAGGGAGAATCTGTGTCAGGGAGAGGAGGTGCACACAATAGTATGGTAGAGGTAGTGGGGGGTCAGAATGTAAAGGAAAGGTGACTTTATACTCTTGTATGGCTCTTAAGCATTTGGGAACGTAACAGGATAATTGAGCGTTTCTGAGTGACAGTCCATTGGTGGTGGTCAAGGTGTATTGCTGGGAAAAGAACAGCCTTCGTATGACTTTGGCTGTGAGATTTGTGTGCCAGTCCTTTGAACTAAAAACAGATGGGTTAATGCTTAAGAGTTGCATGCTCCATTTAAAAGCCTCGACCTTTGTATAGGAGGACAGAAAAACCTAATATATGTCTAATGGACCAAATTCTTCCATGCTCTAGTCTTAAAATCTCTTTTTGCACATGAAATCCCGAAGTAGAAAAAAATGGGACATATAAAGACATTATTATTTTTCTTACTTGCTAAGCATTAATAACATGTTAATGTTTTGGTGGAAAATATAATTAGATGTTGTCTCTGCTCACTGAGGCAATAGAACAAGGAGGCACACACACAGAGGGGAAGAGAAAGCTTTTTCATGTGCCTTTCAGCAGGCCTGCATATAATAGAGGTTAGAAATAGTTTCCCAGTGAGACGACTTGAGTGGTTTGTTATAGTTTTAAGTGGCCAAAGAATCATTTTCTGCAAAAGGAAAGAGTTGCTTCTAAGAGTGAAGGAGTGGTTTCCTGGCCTTGAAGGAAAAAGATGATTTGTGTAGGGAAGAGTACGAGAAATGAAACCAAAAGGACAGAATTTTTTTTTTTTTTTGAGTAAACCTAATGGAAAAATATGAATGAGTGATCTAGAAGGAAAGAGAAAACTCTTGTCAGGCAGACCCAATGAAGTAAGGCATAAATGTGACAGTCCTTGTGGCTTGCCCCTTCCTGTGAATGCTAATATCCCTTGTGTTGCTGTGCCATGTAGATAATCAATGGTTCCTTGCGAAATCAATGGCCCAGGTGTTCTGGCACTACAAGCAAGATTGTAAGCTTCCTGACGGTAGGCAAGAGTCATGCACTGAGTTTCTTCAATTACTTCTGTAACACCCACCCTAGAGTTTGGCCCATGGTTGTTGTTCTTTTAGGCTGCAGGTTGATGAAGAGGCTGAGGCTGGGACTGCAGGAGGGAAACAGTGGGTCAAGTTGAATGGAAGCATCAGTGGGTACAGCAGAGGAAGTGTTGGTATACCTTGGGAGTCAGGAGCTGGTCTCAAAGTGTAGGTGATTGTTTTATAGTTACAGGAGAGACAGTTCTCTAAACTGATGAAAACCCCTTCAAACATTTCTGAATCTTGAAGTAATGTGAGTCCTGATAAATGGACTCCCATTAAGGGACCCAGGAGAGGTGGAGTCCAGGATTGTTCTCTAGTCAGGGACACAGGGGTACATAGGACCTACAGAAGCATGCTGAAATGGATTTTTCCTGTTTTGATTGTCTTCCAATAGAACTTTGGCTTTCCATAGCTTCTGTTTAATCCAGGAGACTAGCCAAAGGACAATCTTCTGGTCTGTAAGCTGGGTAGTAGATGGGATGTAAATGCTTTGTGGTTAGACACAACAAGCTGAAATTTGAGGTTCCTAATATGTGCTGATTAAAACAGCGTGATTGTCTATATTACCCTTACCTCTAAGGCCTTTTCTCCCTTCATCTCTCATACCTTCTCAACTTTCTTCTCCCTTTTCTTTTTTCTGAGTATGTACACAGGCTGGACAGCTCCTTTGCCATATTGGAGAGCTGTCGGTCAATATCATGTTGTGTTTGGGCAGCCCATCGATCTACCAGGTACTGTACTAACTGCGCTTGAATTCTGTTAGGGCTCACTGGGTCAGCAGCCATCCTGGGCATTGCAGGTGATATGCTCCTGAAGAAGCAAATGCTAATGGGGTGAGGACAGTAAAAGATCTTTATAGCAAGGTTCCTGTGAAGATGCTTCTTTGCACCATACATTGAGAATCACTGTTTCAGTCTCTCCAAATCTCTTACAGTCATGACATGCTTAATTTCTCCCAGATACTGTTAATACAATTATTGGCTTATTCGCCAAAGCTAAAGCTAGTCTTGTTACCCTCTGTAATGTCAGAGGACTTCAACCTGTTCCCTGTTGCCTACTAGTCTTTACCTCTGTTTCTTGATCATTTCACCAAAGACTCTTGAGCTAAAAATTTCTTATTTTTCTGTTGTTTCTTTACAGCAAGTCCAGTCATTTTACCAGTTACCACTAGTTAAAATAGTTCACTGGAACACCAAATGAATGGTTAATAAAGAGGCAACAATGAAGAAAATGGCAGTAGGCTGAACACTCTGGGCAAGACACACATTAGCTAAGAGCTGCTGTCAGATGGTGTGTGCTTAATGCTCATTGGTTACAGGTAGGAGATGTATGCTGTGCTGCATGCATTCTCATTTGCTGAGAGCATATGACAACACTTAGGGGATTTTAGGAACTAGGCTGCTTTCCACCAGCTAGAACTCAATCACATGGTCCCACCTAGCTGCAGGAGAGGTTGGGAAAAATAATTAATATGTACAGGAAAATGAAATGGATTCAACAAACACATAAAATTATCTCTGCCACAGTCTATCCCTCTGTTCACCAAAAATCCATTCAATTTTTCTTTTAACATGTAGAGTACATGTCCCCTTACTTTAACCCTCCAGCCCAGTTACTTTGCTCAGCTCAAATTCCAGGGCCTCCAGGAAGGGAGTGGGTCTCTTCATGAGATGTGGTTGTGATTCCCCTTGGCCCTGCAGCTTGTGAGCAAAACAGAAATGTTACCTCTCCTTCTCTTCCTTTAGAGTGGTGATGACAATGCTAAAATTTCTTATTCAGAAAAAGCAGGAAAAGAAGACAGAGAGTAATCACTGGCCCATAGCAGAGTTGGCATCCTACAGAGCAGGAATTAGGAAGTTCCTCTTTTCAGAAAGGCTGGGGGAGTTCCCCAAATAGATTCTGATTTTCCTCTGTGAGAGGGACTTTCTTGTTCACTTTTCCTAATGAACCCTGGTTCTCCATAGTTCTTCCCTCCACAGATCTTCCCTGGCCAACATCCTTGTCGCTTCTGAAATGGATCTTGGGTCCTACACTTTCCTTGGTGACTGCCAGCATTCATAGCCCATTTCCTTCCTCAGACTGATTTAAGGCATGCAGAGTATACAAAGCTTTTCTAATTCAAAGTAATAATTGCTTTAGTAATACAATTTTCTCAGTATCTCAGTAAAATAGAAAGCTTATGATTTACTTTTTTTTTTTTTTTAGAAAGCTTCATGTGTTGTCACCATACAATTCTTTCCTAGACACAATTTCAAGGTTGCTCGTTTATTTTATTGCTTCCTCATCTCTGTGCCTCTTTCTTTTCTCAGTTTCATGGTGGCCAAATTAGGTTATCTAAAAATAGGTGGAAAGATCACACCCTTAGTCCAATTTTTGCCAAAGTCCTGAGTCACAATATGCAACTGAGAAGTCTCATTGGGTGCTCAATGTGCAATGTCTTTTACTACACATCTTTCATTTTTGGTTACTGGAAGCAATTAGCAAATGGCTTTTCTAACTAGGTCCCAAATTTCCGGAATAACTCTTCTTTTTTTACTTCTATCTGCTTATGTGCCAGTTACACATTACAGTTCTTAGAGTTTTTTGATTCTTTTGTAAAAGACCTTACCAACAATCAGTAGCAGAAAATTAGTAGCGGACAACATATATCAAGTGTTTTGCCTTCTCAAGCTGTTCTGGTTCTTTTAGAACTATAACCATCTCCTAGCATAGAACCATCTAGTTCCCCTAGAATGGTAAGCTCAATGAGCAGGTGTCTACCTTCCATGGTATTGCAGTAAATAGTTTTGGCCATGTTTTGCCACTGTATAACCTGGAGCTGTTGTTTTTGTACCCTCCCTACTTACCATCAATCTAGGCTAAGTCAATGTCAAACATTTAAGTTTTGTTTGTTTGTTTGTTTTTCTTTTTTATGGGAGAACCTCCATTTCTATGCTGGACAAGGTAGGCTAAAGGTAGTAATAAACAAAGAAGTAAAAATTATTTATTACTCAGATTATAGCCCATTGTGGGTTTCTAGAGGGGGGTTTTGTACCTCATAAGCATTTAAGACTCAAGCTAATAGAGGGTCCATCATCTTTGCTCCTGATATTGCCTTGACTATCAAAATCCAACTAGTCCATGGGGGAATGATGGGCAATGTGGGTGATTTGTGCAGGACATTTTGGGGGCCCAGGCCTGGAAGAAACATCATGTCCACACACATTCCACAAGCCAGAACTCAATTGTATCTTCTTCTGACTGTATGAGAGGCTGGGAAATGGGCTCAGCTGTGTGTCAAAAATGAGCACATAGTGTTGTCTCTGTGTACCATATGTGTGTGGCACTATAGGCACATGGTGATTAGGACTTTCTTTGGGTATTTGGGGTGTTTGGGGATGAAATGGAGGTGGAGAAGAAAGGGAAATAGAGGAAAGCCCATGTATTCCAAAGGAGGTGATCTTGGCAAAGAAACATAAACAGTTCTGGTAATAAAATGTCTGAGGCTGCTGTGAAGATGATGCCTGTTCATTACAGTGCTCTGTAGAAAACTGAAGCAAACATATTGTTTGTTTAAAAGACAAGGGAGGGACGCCTGGGTGGCTCAGTTGGTTAAGTGGCTGCCTTCGGCTCGGGTCATGATCCCAGCGTCCTGGGATCCAGTCCCACATCAGGCTCCTTGCTCGGCAGGGAGCCTGCTTCTCCCTCTGTCTCTGCCTGCCTCTCTGTCTGCCTGTGCTCTCTCTCTCTCTCTCTTTCTAACAAATAAATAAATAAAATATTTAAAAAAAATAAATAAAAGACAAGGGAATAATATGCTATCAAATTTGGATTTTCTCTCCAATTCCTGACTTAATTGGTCAAGCACAGAGGTTTTCCAGTTGGAATTTGGGGTCTGTATAGTGAGTGGTATGTTTGACATGTATGATTTCCCCTCTGCTCCATCTATTTGGGCTCAGGCAGCTGGTCCCCCAGGCCCTACCCACACTCCGGAGGTCTAGGAACAACTTCTGCAGGGGTCCAGTTGTGCACCAAGGCTGAGGACACATACAGGTGTCTCAGTATCCTCCTAAAGATGGATGTTTGAGAGAAACTTCCATATGCTCTCCCTTGTGCGAAATGTTCCCCTGCTGAGAGAATAGCTTATTATTGGCAGTCGACTCTCTGATCTTGTTTCCTTTGCTTTGCTTTCACCACCAAATTCATGGCATGTTCAGCAACTAGATAAAGGTTCTATGTAGGATTTTACTGTACTTACTTTACCTCTGAATACTATTATTCTGTTTTCCCTGTTTTATTATAAATCTGTATCTCTCAATTATTTCTTTTATCCTTTTGCATTAGATGTAGATGTAACTTGATTTGTTACAGTCTTTGACAAAAACAGTGTGGTATAAATATGTAAATATTTAATCTTTCTATTTTAGCATTTTATTCCTTTTTCTGAAGTGGCAGTAAATTCACGTGATTCAAAATTCAAGAAGCATGAAAGAGTGTTTCTGTGAAAAGTCTCCCACCTATTCCTCAGCATCCCAGTTATTCTTCTTGGATGAAAACAATGTGCCAATTTTTCTTGAAATATTCTACACATATAGATGCAACTAAATTTTTCCTTTGAAATATTTTCTGCAAATGGTGACATGCTAGACCCCTCATTTTTTATTTGTTTTTGTTGTGGCATAGCTCTCCTTATATAAATATAATTCATAAAGAAATATTTTCTGAATTGGCTGATAACTCCTTGGTAGCAATATAGATATATATATATAGGTATATATATATCTATATATCTATATATCTATATATATATAGATATAGATATAACTGGGAGAAAAAAAAGACTTTCTCCCTGCGAACTCCCATTGAGGGAGGCACATATCTGTTGATTTTCAGATCCCAGCCTATGCTCATTGGGTTAGTTATTGACAGTGATGATTTTTCTTCCAGCTTTCCATTCCCAGCATTCACTTGAAAACATATGCATTCCTGACCTCCTCATCACTAAGCCATCTGGGCTTGCTGATTATTTTTTTTTTTTTTAAGATATTAGCAGACAGAGGATTCTTAAAGGCTAATGACCTAAATAAGTGGGCTTGAGTGTTGATTTCAGCCATGTGTCTTTGTCTACATTTCTTCTGATAGTGGGAGAAAGTGTTGAGGACAGCACGCTTTCCTCCTTCTCGGTGATTTGAGAATTTAATTAGTTTCTTTAGGCTTTTTCTTTTCTTTTTTTTTTTTTTTTAAAGATTTTATTTATTTATTTGTTGGAGAGAGAGAGAGAGCGAGCACAGGCAGACAGAGAGGCAGAGAGAGAAGCAGGCTCCCTGGCGAGCAAGGAGCCCGATGTGGGACTTGATCCCAGGACGCTGGGATCATGACCTGAGCCGAAGGCAGCCGCCCAACCAACTGAGCCACCCAGGCGTCCCTCTTTAGGCTTTTTCTAAGATGACTTAATTTTGGGTAGAATTTTTCTAACTTTGAATTCCATCCCTTTCTCTGAGGATCATATAAAGACATAAATGTACCTTATGCCACCTCTGAGTTGCTTCCTTCTGTTCCTACTGCTTCTGTCTCCTTGCTCCATCTTTCAGGAATCTTTGGTTTCTGGGAGGCCTCCACTATGCCAGCTGCTGAAAAGTCTCTTATGTCCACTCTCTACTGATTCAAATATAGAAACATTCCTTTCTTCACCTTGAAAAGCCTACAGGTAGTTTGAAAGTTTTTAGATTTTACTAAGAAAATAGGAAACATAGAACAAAACTTTTTTCTATCTGCTACCAATCTTCCTCGTCTGGGCTTCTAGAGGACCCGTTTCGGCCTTGCAGTCACAAACTTTGCCTCTGACCTGGAATGTTGCCCTGCCTTCTGATCTAAGAAACCCTACTCATTTCATGTTTTCATTAATTCTTTGTAGTTCTTGACTTACTGCAAATAAGGCTATCTTCTAGAAACTAAATTTCTCCAGGTTCTGCCTGAACAATGCCTCTTATCTAATTCCCCAGTGTCTATGGCCCTGAAGCCAGCTCTCATGTTTAACCTAGGAGCCCTTTGGTATGCTGTCATTTGCTTTAAAGCCCCAGAGCAACCTCTTCCTCTTTTTCCACTTCATGGAAAAGTTCACGCTCCCTTTTGGTTCACCTGCTAAACTCTGTTTTCTATCCATGGGGTAAATTCACTCTCAGCTTATCCTGAGAGCAGTCCAAGCAGGGCTGAGTTATAAAAGGAGCTTCTGGTGTGCTCCAAGGTCAGAAGGCCTGTGTTGTAAGTTATGTTACAAAGTCACTTAACCCTTCCAGATTTTAGCACCTTCTTCTGTAACGTGAGAAGATACAGGGACTTCTTTCATTTTATCCCCACTCCTCATCCCCATCCCCACAGGTAACTATTTTATTAGGTTTGACATGTTCTTTATTTGTATATATTATTTAAAATACATATTGCTTTGTGGGCATGTATACTTTTATTTCAAATTTTATTATTTATTTGCTTTTATTTCAGATTGGCTTTAGATATACAGAAATGTTGCAAACACAGTTCGGAGTATTTCTGTATACCCTGACCCAGTTTCCCCTATTATGGACATCATGCATTATTATGGCACATTTGTCATGGCTAGTGAAACGATACTGATACATTGTTATTATTATTGTTGTTATATAACAATTATTATAAAGTGTGAAATTCATATTTTATTTAGATTTCCCTAGTTTTTTTTATTATTTTTTAAAATATTTTATTTATTTATTTGACACAGAGAGAGAGGTCACAAGGAGGCAGAGAGGCAGGCAGAGGTAGAGGGGGAAGCAGGCTCCCTGCTGAGCAGAGAGCCCGATGCGGGGCTCGATCCCAGGACCCTGAGATCATGACCTGAGCCGAAGGCAGAGGCTTAACCCACGGAGCCACCCAGGCGCCCCAGATTTCCCTAGTTTTTTTTAGAAAAATTTATTTTAAGGTTTTATTTACTTATTTGACAGAGAGAGAGAGTACAAGCAGGGGGAGAGGCGGAAGGAGAGGGAGAAGTAGGCTCCCTGCAGAGCAGGGGATACCCGATATGGGACTCAATCCCAGGACTCTGGGACCATGACCTGGGCTGAAGGCAGTGGCTTAACCAACTGAGCCACCCAGGCGCCCCAAGATTTCCCTAGTTTTTAACTAGATATCCTTTTTCTGTTCCAGGATCCCATCCAGGAATGAGCATTACATTTAGACCTTACATTTCTTTAGGTTCCCATAGACGGTTAGGTTCTCAGACTTTCTAAGGATGGCCTTGGTAATTTTGAGGATTCCCAGTCAGGTATTTAGTTGAATGACCTGCTGTGGAGATTTTTTTGATGTTTTTCTCCTGATCGGTTTGGGGTTTTGCATCCTTGGTGAGGAAGAGCTCAGAAGGAAAGTGCCATTCTCATCCCATCATATTAAGGGTAGTATTATCAACATGACTTATCACTGTTAATGTTCACCTTGGTCTTCCAGCTCAAGGTAATGTCTGTCAGGTTAATCCACTGTAAATTTACTTTTTCTCCCTTTCTATAGCGTGCTCTTCAGAAGGAAGTCATTATGCACAGTGTAGGCATGTATTTTTAATGTATACAAATAGCATCGTGATGTGAATCTCATCCTTACCTTGTTATTTCAGTCAGCAGTATGTTTCTAAGAGCCATTCATATTCCTGCAGGATGTCAAAAGTCTTGCTCCTGACTGCTGTGCAATATTCATTCCATGTATCATATTTTGATTTCCTATTCCTTCAGGGATGGACACTTAGGTTGCTTCTGGTGTCCCACTTTCCTGCTCACCCAAGCAACACTGTAACAAACATCCTTAAACAAGTTTCCTGGGGCACCTGGGTGGCTCTGTGGGTTAAAGCCTCTGCCTTCGGCTCAGGTCATGATCCCAGAGTCCTGGGATCGAGCCCCACATCGGGCTCTCTGCTCAGCAGGGAGCCTGCTTCCCCCTCTCTCTGCCTGCCTCTCTGCCTACCTGTGATCTTTGTCTGTCAAATAAATAAATAAAATCTTTAAAAAAAAAACCAACAAGTTTCCTAAAGAACCTGTGTGGGAATTTATATGGCATGGAGATACAGGCAGGAGTGGAACTAGTGCACGGAAGTCATTATTACTTACTTGTCTAAGCCTCGCTTATTAGCACTGTGCTATGTAAGGGATCCCATATCCACATCTCTGTCAGTAATTGGCTTTTTTCCACTTTCTCACTTTTTTCCTAATCTGCTTGATATTTGATATCTTGGTATTTTAAATTGCCTTTCTCTAATGATTATGAAGCTTGAACAACTTTGTGTATGCTTATTAATCCTTTTGTTTTCCTTTTTCTAAACTTCTGTCAACTTTTCTACTGGTATTCTAGTATTTTTCTGTTTGAGTTCCTCAAATCATCCTTATTGAATTTAGGCATTGCAAATATTTTCTGTTCGGTCAGCTTATTAAAAGTAGCCATGATGCCTTTTGTTAATTTTTTTGTTAAGCTTGTCAATTTTTTAAAAGATTTTATTTATTTATTTGACAGATAGAGATCACAAGTAGGCAGAGAGGCAAGCAGAGAGAGGAGGAAGCAGGCTCCCCGCTGAGCAGAGAGCCCGATGTGGGGCTCGATCCCAGGACCCTGGGATCATGAACTGAGCTGAAGGCAGAGGCTTTAACCCACTGAGCCACCCAGGTGCCCCAACACTTGTCTTTTTTTATATTCATGTCTTTAACTCTATTTGGAGATTGCATTTATATATATTGTATAAGGTAGGAATCCATTTTGATTTTCCTGTGTGTAGCCATCAGTTTTCCTACCACCATCTACATCCCCTTCTTTCCCATAATTTGTGGTGTCATCTTTATTGTATGTTAATTTTCTTTGGGTGCTTGACCCCAAACCAGATCTTTCTATACTGTGCCGGGGTCCTGTGGGCCAGTCAATGCTTTACTTCATTACCATCCCTTGGAATTATGTTGTAGAATCTGAGAGTGACCAGTCATATCTCTTTGCTCTTCTTTTGCAGAGTTGACTTAGCTATGTTTGCAGTGTGTAATTTCCTTGTTCCTATAAATGCTTGAACAAATTCACAAATTCAGCTGAAATCTGTATTGGAATTCCATCAGATTTAAGAATGAACTTGAAGGGGTGCCTGGTAGGTCAGTGGGTTAAAGCCTCTGCCTTCGGCTCAGGTCATGATCTTAGGATCCTGGGATCAAGCCCTGCATCGGGCTCTCCGCTCAGTGGGGAACCTTTTTGCCCTCTCTCTCTCTGCCTGCCTCTCTGCCTACTTGTGATTTCTCTCTCTGTCAAATAAATAAATAAAATCTTAAAAAAAAAAAAAGAATGAACTTGAGGCCAATCGGTATCTTTATAGTGTTGGGTCCTATCGAAGCAGGGATATCTATGCACTTTCTCCATTTTGAGCCAATTTCTACATTAAAACTTTAGAAAAATGTAACATATCACACGTGAGCACACATACAATTGTTGCATAATTTAGTTCTTCATAATATATGCATTCTGTTCCATTCTTTTCTTTTGCTAAGATTTAATCATTGCTCTTCAACTAAACTGTAATCATGTTGAAGACAAGGGCCATGATTTTAATTTCTTTTTATTTTTTCTTCTTCTTCTTCACTATTTCAGCCTAGTGGGGCCTAATGAATACCAGGGTTTTTGTTTTTGTTTTGTTTTATTTTTTACATTGTTGTCTCTTTTACTCCCTCTTTACTACTGGTTTGCTTGCCCCTTCCACCTGCCTCCCCTGGGTCAAAATGCTTAATGTGGCTGTGTAACAGTAACTCATGCCTACCTCCATTTATCGAGTGAGGCTAAGCACTTTTTTTGTGCAGCGTGGTGCATTTTCTCTGGGGATGAGCAATGTAACTTAAAACTCTGCTGTGTCAATAAGTCAAGGTGAGTTTTCAGCTTTATACAACTGCATTCCCAACCATTAGAAAGTTGTTAACATTTATTGCCAAGCTGTCTCTTAAATATCCTGTAATAAAAAGCCAAAATATGCTCTCTTTTTTTTCTAATTTCACCCTTAAGCTGCATTTTCATTACCACATTTTCTTTGTAAAGTGCTGTAACATTCTTTATTGAAATTTTTACTGTTTCAGGTGATTCCGTAATAGTCTCCTTTGATCTAACAAGAAAAAAAAAAGTTTTATTTTCTTGAGAGAAAAGAAAGTGTCATAGTGGATCCTCTTTACTTTGCTAGTGATATGACTGACCCCTACCCTTTATGGCTATTACCGCCTTGTGTCTGCTTTTCAATCGATATAATTACGATGATCCACAGACATGATTTGACCCTTACCCTAACTAAATGCATATAATAATAAGCTCTGTGATAATGAGGTTTTCCTGGTTTAAAAGCTGTTTTAATCTGATTGTGTCACTGGGCAGGGAATTAATCAAGTCAGTTTTCTTTGGGACTGTGTGTCATGAGAAGGCAAGACCATGTTTGAAAGAAATAATTAAAAGTCTGATGCTGAATAAGTTGAGGCCCCTGACAGAAGCATGAGATCCCTTGGCTCTAGTACTTGGAGAACGCAAATGTCTTTGGGATGGCTTGGCATGCCTGAGATGAGACACTGGTGGTGATATTTATGGACTAATCAATATTCTGATTCCACGGAGGAGGAGGAAACGGAGTTTTGAGGTTAATCTGATGTCACTGTGTCTTTATGCCATTTGGAATTTTTCACGAAATGTTTTCTGATTGCAGGAGTACGAAATAATGTGTACTACACTAGCACCTTAAAGAGTGTTTGCTCAGAGAAGCATTCTTAGAGCTAAAATATTAATGCAACAGAGATTCTCTTTGTAATAAAAAATAAAGTGTGGTGCTGGGTTGTAAGGTCCAGGGCTATCCCCTAAATCTTTGAAAGATGTGGTCCACTTGCAGTAAAACTTGTTCCTTCCATCCGGCGTGCTCAGCCTTGTACGGCTGACTCCAGAATTCAGAAGGGTCTCATCCTCCCCTCTGGGAAGGCTCACGTGGGAAGCTGCAAGTCTCTGCAGCTTCTTTTTGTGACAATGCTGAACAGAAGGACACACTGGTTAATGGACTTATATGTAGGTCAACCAAGTAGCACAGGATTCCGAGAGGTGGGTGATTTGCCGCTATTTCTGAACATTTGCTTCCGAGTTAGGGGTGTGATGATGAATGCCCCTGATGTTTGCCTGCATTTATTCTCCCAGTGTATTCTTTGAATGTCTACACCCTGCACACGTGCCATAATAGATTCCATTTGCCTCCTCTATGGGGATCCCTAGATGAAAAAGACAAAGATACTGTACTTATTTCGGGTAGGGAGTGAAGAAGGCAGGACCAGAAATGACAGCCATACAAATGGGAAGGGGGTAAGCAGCCTGAGGGTAGCATAGGTCTGTGTTATTTATCACAGAAGTTTACGATGACTTGGCTAGAAATAAAATGCAATTTGACTTATACGTCTCTATTTAATGAAATGTGAAAATGAGAAGAGCTGTCCGAGTCTTGTCTGTAGGCTAGATATGTATTGTAATGTATTAAATAATTAAAAAGGGGGGATGTGATTGCTTCACATATAGAACAAAGCCCTGATTATGGCAGCACGTCTCTAAAAATTAAGGCTGCTCAAGGTCACACTTCAGGAAACCTTACTTTTTGTCCTGTGTGTGATCATTAGGAAGTACTTATCCATGTCTTCAGGAAATAGTAATTTCTAATGCCTGAGTTAAAAAGAAAGAAAAGAAGAGAAAAGGAAAGAGAAAGAAGAAGAGGAAACAAAACAATTTACAGTGATGTTCAGTGTTTGGTTCCCTAGAATTTTAGGAATTTGTAGCACTGAGAACTGTCCATATGTAAGACATTTGGAATGAGGTTTCTCAAACTGGGCACATGGATGTAATCTTGAGATTCTTCATATTGTTTTATACTTTTTTTTGTTGTTTGTTTAAAGTTGGGGGGTGCAGAGGAAGAGAGAAATAGAGACTCTTAAGGAGGCTCCATACCCAGCATGGAGCTCGATCTCATGACCCTGAGATCATGATCTGAGCCAAAATCAGGAGACCAACTCTTAACTAAGTGAGCCACCCAGGAGCCCTTAGACTTAAAAAATTTTTAAGGATAATATTTTTTTATTAAAACATTTTTTTAAAGATTTTATTTTATTTATTTGACAGAGAGAGGTCACAAGTAGGCAGAGAGGCAGACAGAGAGAGAGGAGGAAGCAGGCTCCCTGCTGAGCAGAGAGCCTGATGTGGGGCTCAATCCCAGGACCCTGAGATCATGACTTGAGCCCAAGGCAGAGGCTTTAACCCACCGAGCCACCCAGGTGCCCCAAGGATAATTTTTAATGCGTATATTTGACCAGATATAAAGATGAAACCTTCTTCTTTCCTGTGATAACAATTAAAAGACATTTTTTGTAAGATAAGACTTTAGATTAATAAGTTATTGTTTCTCAGATAGGAGTCGTCAGATCCTTGAGAATTTCTTCGTTTACTTACAGTTAAGAAACAGTGGCTTAAACCATCACTGCATATTGGAGTTCACTATTTGATTACTCCTTTGAGGGCTTAATATATATACATATTTTTAAAAATAAATATATAGATATATTTTTGGAATGCTTTTATTTTTTTAATTTTTTTAAAATTAATTATTTTATTATGTTATGTTATGTTATGTCACCATACAGTATAACATTAGTTTTTGATGTAGTGTTCCATGACTCATTGTTTTTATGTAACACCCAGTGCTCCATGCAATCTGTGCCCTCCTTAATACCCATCACCGGGCTTACCCATCCTCCCAGACACCTTCCCTTCTAAAACCCTCGGTTTGTTTCTCGGAGTCCATAGACTCTCATGGTTCATCTCCCCCTCTGATTACCCCATCCTTTTCCTTTGGGGGCCTAATATTTTTAAATGGATTTTATGCCAATGATTTGCAAAGCTGGTCAGGCAATGACTTATATTATTAAAGTGATCACTAGATTGATTGATTTAATGGTTGACTTAGTAATTTCCTAGGCATGTTGGTGATGTTTTAAAGTTTTTTTATACAGAAAAATTTGTGACTGGCTGCCTTTCTTTTGTGTATTCAAACAGAAAACCATTTAGAAGAGCCCTGGGAGCTCAAACTCCTGTGGTGAAAGGAGCACATCTGTGCATTTGCAATAAAGAAAAAAAAAAAATACTTCCCTTCTTGTTTGAGTCTTTTTCTCTCCATCCATACATATTAGGGATGTCCTATATATGTGTCTCTGTCCATATATTAGAAGCAGTAGTTTTGATTCTCTCTCTCTTCATCATGTATTATCTATCTATCTGAGAGATGGACGCAGACAGGCAGACACAAGGGAGAAGCTGAAGTCCATGCTAAGGGAGAGGGAGCCTAGAACATATCCTCTTCACAGTCAGCTGAGGAGGCTTTGGTCTGGGGGTGGGGAGGAACAAAGCCCCCGTATGGTAGAAGTGTTTGGAAACCTGGAGTGGAGAAGGGGTCAGGGGGATGGAGGAAAGTGAACGAACGTCCTGTAACTTAAGCCAATGTTTTGTTTGCTGGTGAGACACCGTGCTGGCCCAGGATGAAGCCCTGGGAAGTAACGTTGAAGAAGAGAGAAGCAGTAAAGGTGAGAGAGGATTCATGTCCGCTGAGTGCTGCGCTGGGAAAGCCAGTGCGCCTTATCTACTTCATCAGTGAAGATTTCCGGTGTCAGGGCTCACCGAAGTCAGAGGCCGTTGGGACTGTGAGAAGCCTCAGCAGGGACCTCCGTGGTTCCAAAATAGGGTAGATTTATGCAGCATATAGAAACTTGAGGCAGCTCTTCGAGGTAGAATCAATCAGGGGTAGAGATGTTTCTTGGTGTCTAAGTGATCTTTTCCACTTTTCAGAACGTCTTTTTTCATCTGGCTTGCAAGTGGGGCTTGAAAAATAAGATGTCCTGCCCACTGCAGCTTGTCATACATTAACAGCCTGATGTTAGGACCTTGGAACACAGCCATGCGGGTTGGCAGGAGCACATCCCACCGTGGGGTTTCATAAATATTTGTGTGGGGAGCAGAAAGAGGATGCGAGAAAGTTCTTTCCTAAGTAGTGTGTGTGTGTGTGTGTGTGTATGTGTGTGTGGACATTAACTTGCAGATCAGGTCTCTGGCACAGCTGCCCTGGTTCATGCTTGGATTTAAAGTTCTTTGAAGGCTTGCACAAGCCAAGAGGAAGCAGGGGACGAGCAAAGAGCTGATCACTCAGGCTGTTTAGGTGTATTTGAGGCCCTAGAGAGGATGAGAGGCCTGGGTTGGGACATGGCCTCTCCTTTGACCCTTGAGACCCTCGCCTGTTTCCCACCTAGCTCACTCATGGAGGGTTTTGGCCTGGATGTGGGGGTCTTGCCCCACATCCCAAGTGCCTGTTCTAGTGTGTTTACCAACAAACCAGTCTCATGGTGGAGGTTGTTGACGGGTGAGGAGTGTGTGACTGGACAACTGACTCCCTGCCTGGAATGCTCCCGCCAGGGACCTTATTTATGGCATTGATCAAGGATCAGCCCCGTGCCGGTCTTCGTAGGCATCATCTCATCTCATTCTCTCAATGGCTCTTAAGGTAGGTATGATTTTGCGCTTGCCCTTTGAGGAAATTGCCGTTCAAAGAAGTTATGTGATTTGCCCAGCTGCAGTACCTGGGCCCTGCTAGTTAGGAAACTTCTCCAGTACTGCCTTGCCTGGTTCTGTCACACTCCCCTTTTTCTAGGTCTGAGAAGGGACAGGGGACCCTGCAGTGATTCAGCAAGTGTGTGCTGTCCCCTCAGAATGTACCAGGCCCTGAGCCTCAGATCCAAGAATGTGGGATGAATGGTGCTGTCTCTGTCACAGCTTGGGTACCCTGGAGGGCCAGGATGCCAGCGTGTACGATTGTTAGACACATCAGGGGGCGTCGGGCATCAGGTCAGAGCCTCCCTGATGCTGGGACAGCAGCCCTGCTGTGTTTTAGTGGGGCTGGCTGTGGCCTGGGGTGGGAGGATCATCAGGCCTGATGCTCAGAGGAGGGCCCAGTGGGGCTCTGAAGAGTGAGGAAGATTTCAGCAGTGAGACTGGATGGACAAAGGAGACTCCAGGCCTGGGACTGGGAGATTTTGCCCTGAAGCTAATCTTCCAAACACTGGGAGTGGCCCTTTGACCTCAAACATCATGCAGCTTTCCAGACACCCAAAAGGAAGGGAGAAAAACAAGGCGACTTTGGTCAGAAGGGGGAAAGAATTCTAGCTCGGGTTCGATGAAGACGCAAAAGCAAATGCTGTGAAAAATGTGTCAGGCTTGCAAATCAGGGCCCCTTCACCTTGGGGTCTCTGTAGCAGCTGTGTGGGGGTGGCCCTGGAGGGAAAGAGGTACCATGCTAATTAGCGCCCTGAAGGCAGAACTCTAGGTCTGCAGTTTTGGAAGTTTGTTTTGTTTTGTTTTTTAAATACCACGGAGACAATGATAAAGAGCCTGGGGAAATTCAAGAGTTGTGGTTGGCGGTCAGCTCCGTGAATTGCTTTAGGAATTGCTGACTTAAGCACTCATTCCTTGACTTCTTTCTTCCTCCTGTGCTACACAGTACAAAAAGAGACATCTTGAGATGGAATATCAATTTCTTGTTTTCGTTTTCAGTGCCGATCAGGGTAACTCATACAGGGACCATTTCTCTGAAGGGAAGGGCTGAGGTGAGGAGAGGTGAGGATTGAGGCTGGCTTAATTTTTGAGCAGGGCAGCAGAGGTGAGGTCCTGCCTTTCTCTCAAGAGCTCCGAATCCTGGGGCCTCTGGTAGGTGCCTTCTCCCCTGCACACCTGCTCAGGTCGACTCTTAAGGCAGATGAAACATAGCGTGAGATTTCCAATTTCCATGTAGCCGCTCCCACTCCACTGCCAGCCAGATGGGGAGAGAGTGAAGTTTTTCTGATCCACAGGGATCACAGCCTAAACCTCCCCATCTCCTCACATGTCCCAGTTGCTATTTAAGACTGAATGGGGAAAAAAAAGAGTGGTGGGGGCAAAGAAAATGTGGAAAATTCAAAAGTCACAGCCATATTTTTAACCACTTCTTTTGCTTTCCAGGTTCATTTTGCAACAGGAAGGGACAAAAACCTGTAGGCAGCATCTTGTATAAACCCTAAGGTACTTGTGGTGATAGTGAATGGAATATCAAACATCACACTGGGTGCTCGAGAATGCCATCGGTTTGCAATTTGCAGAATGGAAAATGCTTATTATAAAGTATGGGGAAGTTCTTATATGCAACATTAATATAATGGGTCATACAGAATAAATCTGGGGAGAAGGTTTATACCCTGAGTCCCAGAGTCCGAGACTTTTAAATCAATACTCCACTGATGAGAACAACTCCCCATTTAATATATCAGTGCAGCCATTCAGAGCAAAAAGGGAGCCCCCAGGGAGGAAGCAGGTGTGACACTAAATTCTTCCCTCAGCCTAGGGACAGCTGAGACTCCGAATTGAATTTCCGTAACTGTAAATTCTAGAGTTAACTATGTTGGCTAGAAATTGCACTAAAAAGCAGTCTCATGGTCTGATGATCATGGTATTTCATGAGGATACCTTGCAGCTTTCAGTTTGTGCCTTTGAATGCCTGATAGGACAGTTGCAGTGGCGTTTCTATCTGTGTACTTAGGAATCAGGTGCAGAAGGGCCTCTTTGCAAGAATGCACTGTTAGGGATGCTCAAGCTGTTATTAGCCATGACCGCTCATGGAGGTCCGCCCCCACGTCAGGTGGTATGATGGGATGCATGGCCATAAATATAGGCCCAAGGTTAGGGCTGTCAAGACCAAGTCCGGAGGCAATGTGTGATTGGACAAGGGTCTGGGAAGTGATGACCATTATGACAGGACCATAAAATAGGATTGCTGATGAGAGTTTAGTGGGAAGATTAGGAAGCAGAGGCCCAGGAGGAGCTTCTGATGGCTTTGCCTTGGGTTTCTTTCTTTCTTCCTTCCTTCCTTCTTTTCTTTCTTTCTTTCTGATTTATTTTATTTATTTGAGAGAGAGAGAGACAGAGCGCTCACACACATGAGAGGGGAGAGGTCAGAGGGAGCAGCAGACTCCCTGCTGAGCAGAGAGCTGGATGTGGGACTTGATCCTGGGGCTCCAGGATCATGACCTGAGCCAAAGGCAGTTGCATAACCAACTCAGCCACCCAGGCACCCTTGCCTTGGGCTTTTAAGCGAGATCAAGTATTTCTGCATTTATTCCTCTTCCTTTCCTGAGCTTCCACGGTCTTCTCTGTTGTCAGGAGGAGGAGGTTCCATTTGCCACCGTCCCCCCATCTCCCCACTGCTTCATCTGTCAGTTCTTGACCTCCACTAACATGACCTTGTCACATAATAGCAGCACACCTGCATTGATTACTGCTGGCCATCTGGTCCCCAGCTGAGACAGAGCCCCAAGGAGGAGGAGGCTGAGGCTGAAGCTCCAAGGTCCGGACATGCCTGGAAGTGGGAACACCTGTGTCCATAAGGGGTGGGTTAGAAGGGCAGGGGAACAATGTGTCTGAACCCCGTCACCATGTGCCTTCCTGTTCCGAACAGCAAACCCTGCTGAAAGGCCTGTAGCTTCTTCCTTAGTTGTCTCTCTCCTATCCCTTAGCTGGTACACAGGGAACGAAAAAGCCAAGTAAACTCCTCAAGAAGCAGCCTAAAGAAGCCTAACTCTTGCCTCCCTTTACAAAGCGTGCCTGGGATCTTCAGGCTGGTAAAATAGTTCATGAAACAGAACATAGTGCGTATGCATTTCCTCTGTTCCAGGTTTGAGTTAGTAACCGTGGTGGAGACCTGTGGTGCTCTGTAGTGTGTTGAGCAAAAAACATTCGTGAAGCACTCGGTATCTGATCAGGGAAGATCCCAGTGCCTTCAAATGCCGATGGAGTCTCTTCAAACTGTGGTGCAGACAAGCTATATCTCATTGAGGAAAATTCCCTCCTTCACGTACCGCACCGTCCTGGAAAAGCTGGCGAGTGGCGGTATCCTAGTCCTATGCCAGGTTATGGACCGATGTGAATAGATCAGAGGACTCTATTTAGTGATATCTATATTTCAGTTTGAATGATTTTTCTAAAGCTAAAAATAAAAACCACCTTTTAACCTCGCCTAAATCAGCCCACACAGATAACTAATTCTGAGGGAAATTCTCTTTTCAGTGAAAGTGGACTTCTGTTGAACTGAATGAGAACGCAGGAGGATGGGGAGAAATAAACATGTTTTGTTTTCCATGGATGGAAGCTCGTAGATGTCCTTGAGGAGCGTGCAGTTCTGGGGCAGAAAATACACAAATGTGTGCTTCTCCCAA
Source organism: Taxidea taxus jeffersonii (assembly GCA_003697995.1). Lineage (NCBI taxonomy): Eukaryota > Metazoa > Chordata > Mammalia > Carnivora > Mustelidae > Taxidea > Taxidea taxus. The sequence continues at coordinate 44,255 of RCUC01128642.1, read as the reverse complement.
GACAGCAAAAAGTGGGGGGCAAGACCATCACACTTTTCCTAAAGAAGGTAAAGAGAAGAATCTAGATGGATTGTAATTACAGATGTCACAGCTCAGGGCACCCTTCAACCTTGAGAAACCTTAGGGCCAGAAAAATGGCGTAGGTAAAAAATGAGCGGCCATAGTCCTTGAGAGATCTGTAGGTTTAAAAACATTGAGATGTGGCTTGTCACGAGCTATTCATTTTACTTGTAAATGTTTGCAAGTGTTGGACTTTTAAGCATGACTCGGAGATAAGATTAAACATCACCAGAGCTTTGGAAACACCCCCAAATGGAAAATTCGTAATGCTCGAAAGGAAGCAGAAAATTCACGAAAGGATTTTAAGGCAGTTGTTAAGTCGTGCTATTAGGAAAAAAAGGTCAGCCTTAGGCAGATTGGAAAATTGATGGAGCGTGTCTTTGGGACTTGCCTGTGCTCCTTGAGTGCCTCTTCTTCGGACACGGAGCCTGCCGATCCCCTCCAGAGACACACAGCCTATCCCAGTCTCTCTTCCCTTGTCCTCCAACTCTCTGCTGGATGATGAAAGGCAAGGTTGTTTTTTTGTTGTTGTTGTTTTGTTTTCTTTTTAGATTTTATTTTTATTTATTTGTCAGAGAGAGAGAACACAAGCAGGGGTAGCAGCAGGCAGAGGGAGAAGGAGAAGCTGCTGAGCAAAGAGCTAGATGCGGGACTTGATCCCAGGTCTCAGATACCATGACCTGAACAGAAGACAGATGCTTAACTTAGCCACCCAGGTGTCCCCCTTTTTTTTTTAATTAACTATTTTTTTTAGAATAGTTTTAGATTTACCAAAAAAATAAAAAGAACAGAGTATAGACAATTCCTATACAAACCCTTACCTTACAGTTTCTTCTATTCTCATCTTGTATTCATGTGGTACTTCTGTTGCAGTTGGTGAACGTGCACTGACACATCATTATCACCGAAAGTCCATCGTTTACCCAAGGCTTTACTGTTTGTGGTGTATATTCTATGGTCTTTCAGCACGTTTCCAACATTATTGAACCACACACACAAAAGAGCTCACTGCCCCAAACACCCCTTCTGCTCTACCTGTTTATCCCTCCCTCCTCCTAAGCCCCAGGCATCCACTGGTCTTTTCACTGTCTTCCTAGCGCTGCTTTTTCCAGAATGTCAGAGAGTTGGAATCATACAGGATGTGGTCATTTGAGATTGGCTTCTTTCTCTTAGCAATATGCATTTAAATTTCCTCCAGGTGTTTTCATGGCTCGGCAGCTCGTTTCTTTCTTTCTTTTTTTTTTTTTTTTAAAGATTTTATTTATTTATTTGAAAGACAGAGATCACAAGTAGGCAGAGAAACAGGCAGAGGGAGAGGAAGGGAAGCAGGCTCCCTGCTAAGCAGAGAGCCCGATGCGGGGCTCGATCCCAGGATCCTGGGATCATGACCTGAGCCGAAGGCAGAGGCTTTAACCCACTGAGCCACCCAGGCGCCCCTCGGCAGCTTGTTTCTTGTTTTCTCTGAGTAACATTCTGTTGTCTGGATGTCCATAGTCTGTTTATCCACTCACACACTGACAGACATCTTGGTGGCTAATGGTAAGGTTTTTAATCTTTAGACTATGATAGAATTGCTACAATTGAAAGGAGAATGTGGCTAATGCAGGAAAAAAGTAAATGTTGCAGTCTTTTTTTTTTTTTTAAGACTACTTTTAAGTTTACTAGAAAAGTTTACTAGAAAAGAGGAAGGAACAGAGTGTTCCCATATACCACTTTGCACACCCTCCCGCCGTTGCCAACATCACTCATTAAAGTAGGACTTTTTGTTTTTAAACCCGGGATGAACCTACATTGACACATCATAACTCCCTGAAGTCTCTAGTTTACTGAAGGTTTCTCTCATAGTGTTACATATTCCATAGCTTTGGATGAAATATAAGGACGTGTCTCCATCATTATAATCCCATCCAGAGTGCTTTCACTGCCCTAAAAATCCCCTATGCTTGGCTCATTCATTCCTGACCCCACCTCTACCACTGGCAACCATTGAATTTTTTATTGTTTCCATAATATCTTTTCAGAATATCATATAGGTGGGATCAAGCAGCATGTAGCCTGTTCTCACTGACTTCTCTTTTGTTTTTACCTAGTAATATGTATCTAACTTTCCTGCATGTCTTTGCACAGTTAGATAACTCATTCCATTTTAGCACAAATAGCCCGTCATCTGAATGTACCTCAGGTTATTTATCCACTCACCTGCTGAAGGACATCTTGGTTGCTTCCAAATTTTGAGAATTATGAGTAAAGCTGCTGTAAACATCTGGGTGCAGATTTTTGGTGTGGCCATAAGTTTTCAGTTTTTTTTTTTTTAATAAAGACGTTTTTTTCCCCTGATGATCAGATAAACATAAATTTGAACCATAAGAAATTCCCAACATTTGACTTTTTTCACTTACAAGGATAGTAGTTTAATGTGGTTGCACATAATATATGCTCATAGGATATAGCTCGAATACGGGAGTATTGAAAATTAAAAGTGGAACAGGATTTTTATTATAGGTAAAGTAATATAAAATTAGAAAAAGGATGTATTCTGTCTCGGGGCCCATCCAGACTTGTCTCAGCCCAAGACATCTCCTCCTAGGCAGAACCTTCTCTCTGTTCACTGAGCATCTCAGTTAGGCAGCAATACCACTGCATTTTGAAGCCACCTCCTCCCCCTGGAGATGACAGCCCTCAGCCCTGCAGTGACTGTCCCAGCTAAGCCAGCAATGCCTACAGTGACCTGATAGATGAGATGGCCCATAGGCACCAAGGCACAGACCCGGCCTTCTATGGCTTTTCTGGCTATGGCATCTAAAGCAGACAAAACCCTTGTGGGGCATACTGCTGTGTGTCCTACAAGGTGTACTGGCCTCAGGTCACCAAATAGTAAGAGCTTCTATGTGCCAGGTGTTGTTTTAAGCTCTGGAGAGTCAACGAACAATTCTGACTAGCTCCTGTCTTCGAGGAGCTTACACTGAGGAGGCCTGGGTATAGGAGAGAGGAGATGGGAACAAATGTCCTGACTCAGCCCAAGCTACCATGAGGGACCTGTGTGACCTTGGCAGGCTGCTCAGCCTCTCTGAGCCTCTGCATTCTTAGAGGATCAGAAGAGATGGGCTAGTATACTTGAAATTGCTCTCTCAAGGTCACGTCTGTAGTTATTGGCTTTCAAACTCTGACTTCTGCTTTGCAAAGGCTGGGCTTTCACAGGCTGAGGGCCTCGGGAACTCAAGTGCCTTTTAGTTTACATGCTACCTTTAATTCCGTTGTGTGGTTTTGGAACCTGCCTAGTCTGTGCTTCTCCCTGGGGTCTCTGTCAGTCATCTTGTAGGTTTTCACTCCTCCCCTTGTGCATTCATTTGCTCTAAGTGTTCTGGCAGGGTCCAGCCAGGCTGGAGACAGGGGCACGCAGAAGGTTTGTCTGAAAAGATGATTTATAAAGGCAAAATAAGAGTTTAGGGAAACCAGTGAGGAGTAGTGAACCTACCCTGGTTCCAACAGCAGTTTACCACTCCAGGAGATGCAAAAGCTCAGTAGTCCTTGGAACCTGGGGATCCTGGAGCATCTGGAGAGGGCCAGGTGGCAGGAGCTGTGGCTTTTAGTGGCAGAACCAAGGGAGGTACTAGAAAAGCATGGCCTAGCAGGGAAGTAGTGTGGAGGCAGGAACAGAGACCCTAGATTCTTTCTCTTCTGCTCTTTCACACAGGACCACTTACACAATACAGTGCATGGGATGTTGTTCAAAAATTATGGGGATGCCTGGGTGGCTCAGTGGGTTAAGCCGCTGCCTTCAGTTCAGGTCATGATCCCAGCGTCCTGGGATCGAGTCCCACATCGGGCTCCTTGCTCTCCAGGGAGCCTGCTTCTCCCTCTGCCTGCCACTCTGTCTGCCTGTGCTCGCTCTCCCTCTGACAAATAAAAATAAAAAATTAAAAAAAAATTAAAAAAAAATTATGAAGAATTTCAAGATGGCAACAGCGGAGTATTAAACCAAGTGCAAGGCCATTCTGAATGTTACAGCCTTTGTGATTGTTTGGATTGCACTGTGTTGACCATGTTTACGGCTTCTATCAACTTGATGCTTTAACATTTGCTCTGCAGTATAGACTAGAAATGCCTTGTTCTGGACAACCCGAGGAATATGCCTGAGTCACCTTGCCTTGGCCTCCTGCCTCCTTCCTCTCCACCCCTGACCTCAGGAGGCCACTTTTCAAATACACACCAGCCAACCTGGAGTCCACACACCTGATTACCTCCTTCATTGAGCTCTCTCCTCAGCCAGTACACACCTGTCTCAGTCATCCCAGGGTCAGGTACCAGACAAGCAGGGACAGCCTCTGTGGCCCAGAGCATATTGAAATTAGTCAAACAAGCCAATCCCAGGCTTGCTAACTCTGCCTATACCATTCCTTCTTCTGGAAACCACAATAAAGGCTGTTACCCACAGTTCCCTTCCCTCTACATCATGACTGCCCGGGTGATTCCTTGTGTGGTTCCCTGAGGCTTCCTGGCTTAAGAGTTGCTGGCAAGTGGGGACACAAAACCTCAGGCTTCCAGGCCCTGTGACCACATTTCTACCCAGAAGGATCCAGGTGGTCACTGAGAGGGCACGAGGGTGCAGAGATGGTCAGATCTCAAGCTATAATGATTAAAGACATTGTTCCCCAATCCACACACACAAAACTCCCAAGGTACCTCCTTAGTGTAATGTGCCCTCTCCCCTTGGGAACTGTGAGTGATAGACTATCTTTCAAAAGCCATTGTCTCCTAATCTGTTGGCCTTACTGTAGCTCACATTTTCTATTAATGCACTATATTCAGGACACATGCCCATGAAACTGTCCTGCTTGCATGCCACCTGGGGACTGAAGTTAAGCAAAGGGCAGAGGGCAAGAAGCCTGGCAGGAGAAGTTTATATAGATCAGCATCTTGAGGCCCCCAGAATAGCAGGGGTGGTGGGGGGAGTGGATTTGCTGGGGAAAGCACGCTCAGCGTATACCTCATCTTTCCCAGGAAGGTAGCATGGTTTGACATTTATTCAATCAGTTCATGGAGGGGCTAAACATTCCTCATGCTATTTTCACTGGTAATCACTTGAGGACCATTCTGATAAAGGTCTGTCATTTCTTGCCAGATATGGAAATCACTTTTCTCAATAATTTTATTGAAGTATAATTGATATACATCAAAGTGTATATTTTCAAAATATACTTACACTTTTCAAAGTGTATATTTTAAAAAATGTATACTTTGATAAGCTTGGGCATATATATATACACCCGTGACATCATTAGCACAATTAAGGTTGAGACCATAGCTCTCTGTCTCAAAAGTTTACTGTGTCTCTTTAAAATTCCTTCTTTCTGACTCTCCCTCCCTTCAGCTGTATCAGGAACGAACTGATCTGCTCTGTGACAATGCATTGGTTCACATTTTATATAAATGTATTCAAATCATACATAATCTTTTTCCTCTCCCTTCTTTCACTATAAATTCATATATTGTTATGAGTATTGAAAGTTTGGTTTTTTTAAATTTCTAAATAGTATCTCACTGTATGAATATATTTGTTTATACATTTACCTGCTGATGGACATTTGGGTTGTTTCTAGTTTTTAGCTATAATAATAAATATATAATAAATAATAAATATAATAATAAAGCTGCTATGAACTTCATGTACAGGTCTCTGTATGGACAGATGCTTCAATGCTATTGGGTAAATACCTAGGAGTAGAATGGTTTGATCATATAGTAGGTGTTAGGGGCTGAACTGTGTCTTCCTAAAACTTATAGATTCAAGTCTTAACCCCCTGTACCTTAAAATGTATTTATAGAGAGGGCCTTTGAATAGGTCATTAAGTTAAAGTGGTATCATTACAGTGGGTCCTAATCTAATATGATGGGTGTCTTTATAAGAATAGGAGATTAGGGCATAGACGGTACAGACAGAGGGATGACCATGTGAGGACGGATGGAGAAGGAAGCCTTCTATAAGCCAAGGAGAGAGGCCTCAGAAGAAATCAAAGCTGCCAACGTGTCAGTCTTGAGGTTCTAGTTTCTGGAATTGTGGGGAAATATAAATGTATGGTGTTTAAACCATCCACTCAGGATAGTGATTCTGGCAGCCTTGACAAACTAACACAGTGGGGTGCATGTTTCACTTTTTAAGAAATCCCCAAACTGTTTTCCCAAGTTGTACCATTTTGCATTCCCACTGGCAGCAAAGGAAAGTTCCAGTTGCTCCAAATCCTTGTGAACCCTGGTATTGCCAGTCATTGTAATTTTAGCATTCTATTAGCTGTGTAGTGTAGTGGTCTTTTCTCATGGTTTCCTCGTGGCATTTTCCCAGTGGCAAATGGTGTTAATTGGGCATCTTTTCCTGTGCTTATCTGACATTTGGAGAAATGCTTCTTAACTGCGTCTTTTGTGAAAGCAGTACTTCTTAATTTCAGTTAAGTCCAAATTAATTAATTGATTCTGTTCATATTCTATGGATTGTCCTTTTTGTGCCCTATGTATAAAATCTTTGCCTAATCCATGGTTTCAAAATTTTCTACTCTTTTCCCCCAGAATTTTTATTATTTTAGATTTCAGAGTTAGATCTATGATCCGTTTGAGTCCATGCTTTAATGTGGCATTAAGTATGGATCAGAGGTCTTCTTTTTTCTCTTTTTTTGTTTTCTTGCCTATGGACATCTCTATTTTCAAATAGAGAAGACCATCCCTTTTCTATTGGTTGCTTTTGTATCTTTGTCAAAAATCAGTTTCCCATGTGTGTGTTTATTTCTACCACTCCATTCAGTCCCATTGATCTATTTTTTTATATTGATACCAATACCACATTCTCTTGATTAGTGTAGCTTTATGATAAATCTTGGTAAGGTAGTATAAGCCCTCTAACTCTGTCCTTTGTTTTCAAAGTTGTTTTGACTATTCTAAGTACACTGTAATTTGTATGAATTTTATGATCAGTTCAACAGCTTTTACAAATAAAAAGACTGCACAGATTTTGCTTGGAATTGCACTGAGTCTGCAGAGAACTTATAGGACTGACATCTTAACAGAGTTGAGTATTATAACTTATGAGCACGGTACATCTTTTGGTTTGTTTGTCTTCTTTAACTTCTTTCAGTAGGATATCACAATTTTTAGTGTATGATCTTGCACAGATTTTGTCAGATTTATCCCAACTAGTTCATATTTTGGTCTGTTATAGATAGTGAACTAAAAAATCAATCCCTGGTTTTTTAGTTATAGCACTTATGGAAGTGATTTTTTTTTTTGTTTTTGTTTTATTCATTTGAGTGAGCCACAGAGACAGACAGAGAGGGCATGAGCAGGGAAAGAGTCAGAGGGAAGGGAGAAACAGACTCTCCACTGAGCTGGGAGCCCAATGTGGGGCTCAAACCCAGGACCTAGAGATCATGACCTGATAGAAGGCAGACGCTTAACAGTGTGAGCCACCCAGGCACCCTTCGAAGTGATTTTTAAATATCAGTCTTGTACCCTGAAATATTACTAACTCAGTGATTAGTTCTAGGAGCTTTTAAAAAAAGATTCTGTTGTATTTCCTACACATACGATCATGTTGTTTGTGAATAAAAGCATTTTTATATCTTCATTATGCAGAAATAAATGAAGACCACTCAAATGAGAACAAGCAAAGGCTATTTATTCATAGGTTGCTATAATTAGGGAGTCAGCCATCATCACTTGCATTTGGCAGAGGCTCAAAGGCAGACAGAGGAGTGGGAAAGCTTTGTAGTTGAAAAAAAGGTAAGGATTCTGTGCCCTGCCTGGAGGCTCTTGGCAATGGGAAGCTATAGGTGGGTTAACCAGAAGTGGGCTTTCCTGTGATTGGCTTGGAACAGACATTTGTCTTTCTTTAGTAGATCCTAAGTTGAAAACAGGGGAAACTATTAGGGAGGCTTCAATTATTAATCATATTCTGACAGTTTTGGGCTATTGCTACAGGCATTACTGTTTGGCTTCATATACTGGTTTGTACAAATAGAATTTTAACTTTCTGGACCAGTTACTGCAGATAGTAGGTTGACTTTCAGAACTGGTTGTTACTATTATGTGTCAGAGACCCATCGTTACATGTAGTCTGGCCATTGTCCATTTGTGTATTTAGTTTTCACTTTATAATCTGGATGCATTTTGTTTCTTTTTCTCACTTTGTTCCACTGGTTAGAACCTTTAGTGCAATATTGCAAGAAATGAGAGTGGACATCCTTGCCTCATACATTGTGAGGAAAACATTCAGTCTTTCTCACCATTAAGCATAATGGTAGCTTTAGTCTTTTTTATCAAGTTGGGGAAGTTTCCTTCTATTCCAAGTACACTAAAATTTTTTTCAGGAATTGATGTTGGATTTTCTCAAGTGCCTTCTCTGCATCTATTGTGATGTTCATATGAGTTTTATTCTTTTTCTCTTTCCTTTTTCTTATTTACTTTTTAAAGGTATGGTGAATTCCAGTGACGGATTTTCACATATGAAACCTATTTTGCATTCCTGGGGTAAATTACTTAGTCATAATGTATTACCTATTTTATACATTGTTACATTTGATGTGCTGAAAATTTGTCAAGAATTCTTAACATCTATGTTTATGAGGAATACTAATCCAGTTTTCTTTCCCTGTAATATTTTTTTATTTTGGTATCAGAGTAATGCTGGCCTCACAGAATGAGTTGAAAAATATTCCCTGCTCTTCAATATTCTGGAAGAGTTTGTGTACAGTTGGTATTATGGTCATGTTCTATCTTTGCATTTTATAGGTAAGGTATCATAAATTCACCATCATTTCAAAGCTAATGTATGTTCCTCCATTAGTGTTCAAACAATTCAAGAAAAAATTCTGTGAAACCACTTTGGGAATGTTAACTTACTTTTATACTCAGAAAGAAACTTTAAATTTCTATTCTGTTTTAATCTTTGTAACAGATTTCAAAAGTATATTCTACTTACTCATTCTTGGACATGGAATAGCCTTTGGTAAAATGCAGTTCCAGTTTCCTACTGTTAGCGTGACCTGTGTTTTTGTGCATCTATGCTAGGGCCCAGACCCACAAGGAAAGGGAGTGCCATTAGACCAGGAAATGCCAGACTGAAGAAAACTAGCTGAGTGAACTCTGGCCAATGACTCAGGAGGCACAGGACTGAATGAGGAGGGTAAATAAATGGATGATCATGGAAGGTGATGTTGAGATTTCGCAAGAGAATTACTAGACAGAGCATGCTGGCTGTGTTTTCTGTTGCTAGCAATAACTCAACCAGAAATAATCCACATGCCAGAAGACTTAGGCTGATAATTTTGACCCTTGTCTCAATATGGTATGCTTCAAGGGTTTGGAGAACAAATGAAGGAATAAAGGATTGTTGTGTAATTGTACACATTATTTATTTGCCTCAGCCCATGGCCATTTAACTCCTCTCATAGCTGAAATACCACGGGATTTTTTTTTTTTTTTGTAAAGTTGATTTAATCTACCAAAGAAATCTAGAAAGTTAATAGGGAACCAACATTAGTTAATTTCCTCCCTCATATTGGCTCCAATTTCAGCTGAGAGGAATAAGATTTGAAATACTAGGAATTGGATTTAGACATGACTTAGAATCAACATATCACCCCTTGTCGAAGTCCAGAAAAAGGACTGCATGGAGGAGAACAGATGGTCGTGTTTAAGGCATTAATTTCTGCTGGATTCCTAATTCAGCAAAGAAGAAAGGAACCAGCAGCCGCAGCCTCCCCTTGGCTGCTGTGTTTTGTCATGTAAGCCAGAAACAACTGCAATGGGCTGTTAAGGAGATGAAGACAGCTAAACCCTCTATCCTTTTTAAAAATAGTAATCATAATTTTTATACCCTTTTTCATCAGTTTTCAAATTTTTAGTACATTTATATGAAACAAAATCAACCAGCAGGTGAAATGAAGTGGGGCGGGCTTACTTGAAATCCAGTAAAAAGCAGGTGGCAGGAGGGAAGGGGCTGTGATAGTGTTGTGTAGTCATGTCGTGCTGATAATGCTAGAGTGAAGATGGTGTTCTTTTCCTTGGATGAGAAAATGTCCAGCCTGAATGCATGATTACACTGGGTAAACACTTCTCAGTAGTCTTGGGCTGACTTTATAGATGCATATTTATCTGGGGGTTTACTTTTGAGAAGAGATTCTGAGTCAAATTGGATTGTCAAGAAGGATGAGGGTAAAGAAGAGATTATAGAATAGTATCTGTTTGAGAAAGGCAAGCAGAACGAGTTTGACAGTTCTGTTTCCTTTGTTTTAATTTCAGTCTTCAGATATCAGGACTAATTAATGTACACCATGTAATCAATTCAAATCAAGAAGGATTGGACATCTACTGTATATCATGCCTTGTGAGAATCTGGAAAATTCACACATTGCCCTTTGCCTGTGGTTGTGGTTTGGGGCTACATGAGCTGTGCTGGAGTTATTAGATATGTATGAGATATGCAGGAGAGTATTTGATGAATTGCTCAAATGAAAATAATAAAGAGGTTAAAATATATGATAGAGACAATGAGAGCTGTGAGGGGTTAGAATAGGATGAAATTAGTGTCTGGAGCAAACTGGGGTAGAGTTCATAGAGGGATCAATCTTGGAAGAGATGTAAAAATGTTGTTACATGTGGGTGTAGTGAGAGGTATTGTGTGTCCCAGGGAAGGTGATCGGGAAGGCAATCAACAAACATACAAAACAGGAAAAGTATACATTTTGTGATCTTATGATAGTAGAGGGAAATTATCCTATTGGTATGGCATTGTAGTTAAGGCTTAGTCTCTGGAATCAGAAAACCTTGGCTCAAATTCCTGCTCTATACAACCTACTCATTGTGCAGCCTTGTACAAGCTAAATTTAATTTAACATAAAGCACAGAGGGATAAGTTAATCACATTCAGAGTTTATAACGCATTCTCCAAATTGGTCTATGCAAGGTGTATCTCCTGTTATTTACTTATTTATGTACTTTTATGCCCATACACTGGGAAGGACTTGACCTTGAGCAAGGCAGTTCTCTGTAGCTGAGGAACCTGCAAACTTGACAGCTGAGGGCTGTATGCTGACAGCACACCCAGTAGCATGGGCAACAAATTCTCCATTGAAGAGGATCTGAGTAGTGTGCATCTCCATGTTCATCAAAATAACTAAGCACTCTTATGAGTTCTAATTGATCTACTGATTCCTTCAATTTTTCTAGATAAATGTTTTTATTAGTATTTAAAAACAATAAATTTTACCTTTTTCCTTCCTATTCTTAGGACTCCCTTCCTTCCTTCCTTCCTTTCTTCCTTCCTTCCTTCCTTTCTTCCTTCCTCCCCTCTTTCTTTCCTTCCTTCCATCCTTCCTTCCCTCCTTCCTTCTCACTGTCTCTCTCTCTCTCTTCCTCTGTTTTTTTTTTCCCCCAGTGATGTTAGTGTTTCCAATGCTGTGTTCAGCAGCAACAATGATAGTACTTATATTTGTGTTGTTACTAGTCTTTAAAGGAATATAATCATAATTTTTTCATTAAATGTAATAGTTGTTGTAGAATCTTCATATGACCTATTGGAGAAAATAACATTCCTATCTTTCCCCAGTTTTTTAAGCTTTTTAAAAAGTATACATAGGTGGTGGATTTTACCATATTATTTTTTTGCATTGTTGAGGTATGATTTTTCTCTTCCTTTAGTCTATCAATGTGGTAAATAACATTGATTTTTTTTTATGTTGTGCCATGCTTGCACTGCTTAGATAATCCATGATTGATTGTGACACATTACCTTTTAAAAAACACAGTGTTGTATTCAGTTCATTAATTTTACCTCAGGGTTTTGGCATCTACATTTTAAAAAATTTAATAGACTTTTTTGTTGTTGTTGTCTTATTTTGTTTTTAGGACAGTTTTAGGTGCACAACAAAATCGAGAGGGAGATATAGAGTTCCCAATAGACATCCTGCCCCAAACAAGTATAGGTTCCCTCATTATCAACATCCCCACAATGTTGGTGCATCCGTGCATCAATTGGTAAACCTGCATGGATACTTTGTAATTACCCAGAGTCCATAGTTTACCTTAGTGCCACATCCCTGGTGTTATACATTTCATGGGTTTGAACAAATGTATAATGACATATATCCATCATTATAATATCATAGAGTATTTTCACTGTCCTAAAAATCCTTCGTGTCCTCTCTGTGTACCCTGCCTTTCTCCCTAACCCCTGGCAGGTGCTAATCTTTTTAATTTTTCCGTGGTTTTTTCCTTCCCCAGAATGTCATATAGTTGGACACATTACAGTATGTTGCCTTTTCATGCAGGGTCCTTTCCCTTAGTAATATACATTTAAAGTTCCTCCATGTCTTTTCATGGCTTAACAGCCCATTTCTTTGTACGACAGCCGCTTGTCAGTTGTAGGACAATTTATCCATTCACTTACGGAAGGACATCTCAAAACTTGCTTCCGGGTTGGCTCAGTGGCTCAGTTGGTTGAATGTCTGACTCCTGATTTCAACTCAGGTCATGATCTCAGGATTGTGAGTTCAAGCCCACAGCCAGGCTCCACACTGGGTGTGGAGCAGCTTGGGATTCTCTCCTTCTCCTTCTGTCTCTATCCCATCCCCTACTCCTACTTGCACCTTCTCTCTCTAAAATAAATAAATAAAATATTTTTTAAAACACCTTTCTTCCAAATTTTGACAATTATGAATAAAGCTACTATAAACATCCACATGCAGGTTTTTGTATGGACATAAGTTTTCAAGTTAAAACATCAGGACTTCTTTTCTGATTAACAAAGGAAAAAAGGTTGGTCGAACTGGAACTGTCAATATTTGATCATTTTTTCACTTACAGAAACATCAGTTTCACACAGCTCAGTGTTCAGGAATGTGGTATATTACACTGATGGGTCTTCGTCTCTTATACCTCACATCTCACATGGTTGTGGGGTGTAATCCTACTATCTCACACTTTTGCTTTTTGTTTTTTTATGATTTTGTGTTTTTGTTTCATATTGGTAATATCTTCTCAACTCCTTAAAATATTTATTAATCTTATTTTAAATTTTTGGTTGGTAAATTCTAATATCTTTTCTTCACTTGGTTTTGTGTCTGCCTGCACTGGTGTCCTAGCTAGAGATGGGAATTTGAAAGGGGAGCTAGACCCAGGAGGAAAGTTGATGACTTATTTTTGGAAGTATTGGATTTGAGTAGGATAGTAGGATGACTAAGGGAATGTTCTGAAGGCAGTTAAGAAGTGAGTGGATGTTGGGAGGGAGAAGGAAAGAGGAGATTGTGAGAAATGAAAACTGGCAACTGAGAGCTGAGAGATGTCAGAGCAGTACCTCTGCCCAAAGCTGCCTTCTTTCAAGCATTCCACTGCATCTGGAAATGTAAACCCCTGCTGTGTCTCTCTCTTGTCCCACTAACTGAGAGCAAGGAGTGACTGTAGGGACTCTGGGAACATCTGGGGAGTAATTATTCAGTAGAGTGGTCTTCTACTGAAAACATGTATCTCTTGAACCACCCTCCTAGAGAGGCTGGATTATTTCAGAGGTTTCCAATTTTTCTGTATTCATGCTATCAGTTTAGAGCAACCAGCAAACAGACTAAAATCAGGGATTTTGAAAAAGCACATTGAAAATCAGGTGGTGGTGGATCAGCCCATGATAGCAGGGTTGCAGCTGGCAGCCACGTGCATGCTTCCCCTTAGGGTCTATAGGGTAGTACTAAACAGAACAACTATTGCTGGAAAAATTAAATATGCTTCTGGATTCTTGACTCTGTTTGGAGATTCTAAAAACAACAACAACAACAGAACCCTTCTCTTTCTTGGTCATTAGGTGAACAAAACTACTGGCAACTAGCAGCACAGCCAGACCCTTCCAAATTGAACAACAGTGAGGATTCCCACCGCTGCCCCACTTCAGTGGGTTAATTTCATGTGCAAAAATCTAGCTCAAACGTTGGATGGGGAGAAATGGATATGTCATTCTGTGAATATTATTTTATACTGAGAAATGTTCCTAATGACTTTGCCGATTACTATTTTTTTTTTTTTTTGCTGATTACCGTTTTTAAAGATTTTTATTTATTCTTATTTATTCATCTGACAGAGAGATCACAAGTAGGCAGAGAGGCAGGCAGAGAGAGGGGGGAGGGGAAGCAGGTTCCCCACCTAGCAGAGAGCCCAATGCGGGGCTTGATCCCAGGACCCTGAGATCATGACCCGAGCTGAAGGCAGAGGCTTTAACCCACTGAGCCACCCAGGCACCCCACTGATTACTTTCTTTGACATTATATTCATTTCAAGTACACCAGTGGAACCTGACTTTAAAATATAAAACTATAAAACTTTTTTGTAAGTTATGGAGTCTCTTTGTAAAGCAGAGTCTACTGTTTTGTTAGTCTATTAAATTTTTTTTCTTTATTTTGCTGTGTAAAAACACTGAGGCCTAATTGAGTTCATGTTATATAACCTGATTCACCTATTTATTTCAGCTTTGTTCAGGTATAATTGACAAATAAATTTATAAGATATTTAAAGTGTACATCATGGTGATTTGACATACTTACACATTATGAAGAGATTTTCCCCCATCCAGTTAATTAATCTATCACCTCATGTATTTTATATACATATGTATATAATTAATATATTATGTGTATTTTAATATACAAACATAATATATAAATACACATATAGATATGCTATATACATATTATATATATATAAATAAACATTTAAGTTCTACTCCTTTACCAAGTTACAATTATACCATGTATTGTTATAGACTATAGTCACAATGTTTTAGATTAGATAGATCCTCAGATCTTATTCATCTTAAACTATATGTTTGTACTCTTTTAACCAGCCTCTCCCAATTTTTCCTATGCCCACACCCTCCCACATTCCCTGGTCCTGGCAACCATTCTTCTGCTCTCTGTTTGTATTAATTTGACTTTTTATTTATGTATTTTAGATTCCACATGTAAGTGATACCACACAATATTTCTTTTTCTCTGTCTGGCTTATCTCACTTAGCATAATGCCTTTGAGGCCTATTAATATATCTAACAAGTTGCAGAATTTCCTTCATTCTTATGGCTGAATAATATTCTGTGGTATATATAGACCAAATCTACTTTATCCATTCATTCATTGATGGATGTTAGGTTGGTTCATATCTTGGCTGTTGTGAATAAGGGGATTAAATCAGTAATCAAAAACCTCCCCAAAAAGAAAAGCCCAGGATCAGATGTCTTCATTGGTGAATTCCACCAAACATTTAGAGAAGAAATAATACCAATTCACCTCAACCTCTTCCAAAAAAAAAAATAAAACAGAATGAAACAACTCCAAACTCATTTTATAAAGCCAGCATTTCCCTAATACTGAAACCACACAGGGACAGTACAAGAAAATGACAGCTTTATATGCTTCATGAACACAGATGAAAATATCCTCAACAAAATATTAACAAACCAAACTTACAGTATGTTAAAGGGATTACATGCCATGATCAAGTGGAATTTATTCCAGGGATGTAAGGATGGTTCAACATCTAAAAATCAATCAGTGTGATATACCACATTAGCAGAACAAATGATGAAAATCATATGATTTTCTCAACAAACATAGAAAAAGCATTAGACAAAATTCAAAATTCATTTATGATAAAAACTTTCAACAAACTGGGAACATAATAGAGACCATATAGCTAACATAATAAAGACATAATAAAGACCATATAGCTAAAATTCAGTGGTGAAAAACTGAAAGCTTTTTCTTAACACCATGAACAAGCCAAAGATGCCCACTGTAGCTACTTTAATTGAATACAGTGATGGAAGCCTTAGCCAGAACAATAATACCAGAAAAATAAGAGACATCCAAATTGGAAAAGAAGTGAATTTTCCTTTCTCTGCAGATGACATGATATTGTATGTGCAAAGCCCTAAAGTATCTACCAAAATAAATGTTAGAGCTAATAATTTCAACGTTGCAGGACAAATCAGCATTCAGAAATCTGTTCTATTCTATACACTATAACAAACTATCAAAAAGAGAAATTTAAAAAAATTCATTTGCATCAAAAAGAGCAAAATACCTAAAGATAAATTTAACCAAGGTGGTGAAAGATATGCATAATGAAAATTGCAAAATATTGATGAAAGAAATCAAAGAAGACACCTTGAAAATTGGAAAGATATTCTGTGCTCATGGATTGGAAAGATATTCTGTGCTCATGGATTGGAAAAAATTAATATTGCTAAAATGTCCATGCTATACAAAGCAATCTACAGATTCACTATAAACTCTATCAAAATTCCAATAGCATTTTTCACAGAAGAACAAACAATCCTAAAATTTGTATGGAACCACAAAAGACCCTGAATAGCTGAGACAATCTCGAGAAAGAAGAACAAAGCAGGAGGCATCACATTTCCTAGTTTCCAGCTGTACTACAAAGCTGTATTAATTAAAACAGCATGATATAGGCATAAAAACAGACCCATAGATAAATAGAACAGAATAGAGAGTCCAGAAATAAACCAAAAACTATATGATTACTTAGTTTATGACAAAAGGGACAAAAATATCCAGTAGATAAAGGATAATCTCCTCAATAAATGGTGTTTGGAAAACTGGACAGCCACATTCAAGAAAATGAATTTGGGTCCCTATCATTTACCATACACAAAAATGAACTCAGAATGGAGTAAAGACTTGAATACAAGACCTGGAACCATAGAACTCCTAGAAAAAAGCAGAGAGGATAAGCTCTCTGACACTGGTGTTGGCAATGACTTTTTTTTTTTTAATTTGACAACAAAAGGAAAGGCAACAAAAGCAAAAAAAAAAAAAAAAAAGCAATAAAACAAAAACAGACTAGAGAACAAAAAAGCTTCTCCTCACCTGGCTATGTAAATAGTTAACAAGCATTTATAGAGGAACTGTTATCTGTAGAAGTTTTAAAGGCGCATTGTAGGGATGGATCAGAATTATAAAATTTAACAAGAAATAGAGAATTTAGTCACAAAAACAGTTTTGTAATTATATGATACATGCCAATGATTCTAAAATAATAGCATAAAAAGAGAATCTAATGTGAAAATGTTAGTGCAAAGAGGCCAGATATGAGCCTTCCTGCTGTTGTTGTCCTTATTGTGGTTGTCTGGGTGATTGTCCTGCCTTGATCAGCTAGCCATCTGTTTCAGGAGGGCAGGTACTCTCTCTTACCTTGATTTCTCCCCAAACTAAACCTTTCTCCAGACAAATAGGTGGAGACTGGACTAATGTCTGTCCATGGTAGTGATGGGGTTAATCTTGGAGGACTTTCCACAGTGATGTTTTTATAAAGTGCTGAATTTTTTCTTATCCCAGACAAGAATTTCATATAAGAAACCATGAGACCTTGGGAAATGATAGCCCAAGATTGTCTCATATTGCTTAAGCTTTCACATTTCAGATGGATTTTATAGCTTTGTTGCTTCAAATCACCCAGTCTTCCCTGATTTTAATTACTGATCACACTGGCTTTATTTTTTTCCCTCATCTCTAACTTTAACTTCTTTACAAAGGGCTTCTGGGGAAATATCATTTTTTCCCCAAACAGTAAAAGAGAGGTCTAGATGAGGTATGCCATATTATTTATCCTCCAGTGTTTTCTTATTTTTTATGTGATTCTGCTTAAAATGTGCAGACATCATGGAGACATATTTAGCTCTATCCTCACACCACAGAAAAATGGTTCCTCCGCACTTTGGTGGTAATTTAATTTTTTAGTTGCAAGACTTTGATTTAAAATTGTAATGCATTGATGTAGTCACTTGTGTAGGCAGACAGAAGTACAGATTTAATGCAAACATGTTTTTACACAGTCATGAATATTGCACATCCCACTATGTAGATTTTTCTCCAACAAAAATTAATTTTCCTAATGCTTGTTTAAGATAAGCATTCTCATTTACATTCTCTTCAAAAATATTTCAGAAAAAATGAAATGACATAGTGCTAGAAACTCTGCTTTTCAAAAATGGACTGACTACTGTATATAAGGAGAAAGCCTCCAATAGAGCACTTAGTTAAGAGGATGGCACATGTCTTAGTCAGCTCAGGCTGCTATAACAAAATACCATAGAATGAGGGCTTAAGCAACACATGTTTACCTTCTCATAGTTCTGGAGACTAGAAGTTTAAGAATGAGGTGCCAGCAGGGCTGGTTTTTGGTAGTGTCTCTTCTTGGCTTACAGAAGGGCTGCCTTCTTGCTGTGTCCTCACAAGGCCTTTAATCTGTTCATATGGGAAGAAGAGATCTCTGGTGTCTCTTCCTTATCTTTAAAAAAAATTTTTTTTAAGATTTTATTTATTAGTTAGAGAGAGAGAGAGCGAGCACAGGCAGACAGAGCAGCAGGCAGAGGCAGAGGGAGAAGCAGGCTCCTGCCGAGCAAGGAGCCCGATGTGGGACCCGATCCCAGGACGCTGGGATCATGACCTGAGCCAAAGGCAGCCACTTAACCAACTGAGCCACCCAGGCGTCCCTCTTCCTTATCTTAAAAGGACACCATTCCTATTGAATTAGGGCCCTATGTTTCTGACCTCATTCTACCTTAATTAACTCTGTAAGGACCCCATCTCCATGTACAACAGCATTGAAGATAAGGGCTTCAGTACAGTTTTTTTTTTAAGCTTTTTTATTTAAACATACAATGTAACCCCACCACCCTCT
Source organism: Taxidea taxus jeffersonii (assembly GCA_003697995.1). Classification (NCBI taxonomy): domain Eukaryota; kingdom Metazoa; phylum Chordata; class Mammalia; order Carnivora; family Mustelidae; genus Taxidea; species Taxidea taxus. Next base: position 25,468 of record RCUC01128642.1, on the reverse strand, counting down.
CCCAACCCTTCTCCCTCCCCCACCCCCCTCAGTTTGTTTTATGACATTAAGAGTCTCTTTTGGTTTGTTTCCCTCCCGATCCCATCTTGTTTCATTTTTTCTTTTCCTACCACCTTAACCCCCACCCCCACATTGCATCTCCACTTCCTCATATCAGGGAGATCATGTGATAGTTGTCTTTCTCCAGTTGACTTATTTCGCTAAGCATAATACGCTCTAGTTCCATCCATGTCATCGCAAATGGTAAGATTTCATTTCTTTTGATGGCTGCATAGTATTCCATTGTATATATATACCACCTCTTCTTTATCCATTCATCTGTTGATGCACATCAAGGTTCTTTCCATAACTTGGCTATTATGGACATTGCTGCTATAAACATTCGGGTACACGTGCCCCTTTGGACCACTACGTTTGTATCTTTAGGGTAAATACCCAGTAGTGCAATTGCTGGGTCATAAGGTAGCTCTATTTTCAATTTTTTGAGGAACCTCCATGCTGTTTTCCAGAGTGGTTACACCAGCTTGCATTCCCACCAACAGTGTAGGAGGCTTCCCCTTTCTCCACATCCTCGCCAGCATCTGTCATTTCCTGACTTGTTCATTTTAGCCATTCTGACTGGTGTGAGTGGTATCTCATTGTGGTTTTGATTAGTATTTCCCTGATGCCCAGTGATGTGGAGCACTTTTTCATGTGTCTGTTGGCCATCTGGATGTCTTCTTTGCAGAAATGTCTGTTCCTGTCCTCTGCCCATTTCTTGATTGGATTATTTGTTCTTTGGGTATTGAGTTTGCTAAGCTCTTTATAGATTTTGGATACTAGCCCTTTATCTGATATGTTGTTTGCAAATATCTTCTCCCATTCTGTCAGTTGTCTTTTGGTTTTGTTGACTGTTTCCTTTGCTGTGCAAAAACTTTTGATCTTGATGAAGTCCCAATAGTTCATTTTTTCCCTTGCTTCCCTTGCCTTTGGCTTTGTTCCTAGGAAGAAGTTGCTGCGGCTGAGGTCGAAGAGGTTGCTGCCTGTGTTCTCCTCAAGGATTTTGATGGATTCCTTTCTCACGTTGAGGTCCTTCATCCATTTTGAATCTATTTTCGTGTGCAGTATAAGGAAATGGCCCAATTTCATTTTTCTGCATGTGGCTGTCCAATTTTCCCAACACCATTTGTTGAAGAGGCTATCTTTTTTCCATTGGATATTCTTTCCTGCTTTGTTGAAGATTAGTTGACCATAGAGTTGAGGGTCTATTTCTGGGCTCTCTATTCTGTTCCATTGATCTATATGTCTGTTTTTGTGCCACTACCATACTGTCTTGATGATGACAGCTTTGTAGTAGAGCTTGAAGTCTGGAATTGTGATGCCAACAACTTTGGCTTTCTTTTTCAATATTCCTTTGGCTATTCGAGGTCTTTTCTGGTTCCATATAAATTTTAGGATTATTTGTTCCATTTCTTTGAAAAAATTGGAATGGGTTTTGATAGGCATTGCATTAAATGTGTAGATAGCTTTAGGTAGCAGACATTTTCACAATATTTATTCTTCCAATCCATGAGCGTGGAACATTTTTCTATTTCTTTGTGTCTTCCTCAATTTCTTTCATGAGTACTTTATAGTTTTCTGAGTATAGATTCTTTGCCTCTTTGGTTAGGTTTATTCCTAGGTATCTTATGGTTTTGGGTGTAATTGTAAATGGGATTGACTCCTTAATTTCTCTTTCTTCTGTTTGTTGTTGGTGTAAAGAAATCCAACTGATTTCTGTGCATTGATTTTATATCCTGACACTTTACTGAATTCCTGTACAAGCTCTAGCAGTTTTGGAGTGGAGCCTTTTGGGTTTTCCACATATGGTATCATATCATCTGCAAAGAGCGATAGTTTGACTTCTTCTTTGCCGATTTGGATGCCTTTAATTTCTTTTTGTTGTCTGATTGCTGAGGCTAGGACTTCTAGTATGTTGAATAGTAGTGGTGATAACGGACATCCCTGCCATGTTCCTGACCTTAACGGAAAAGCTCTCAGTTTTTCTCCATTGGGAATGATACTTGCTGTGGGTTTTTCATAGATGGCTTTGATAATATTGAGGTATGTGCCTTCTATCCCTACATTTTGAAGAGTTTTGATTAGGAAGGGATGTTGTACTTTGTCAAATGCTTTTTCAGCATCTATTGAGAGTATCATGTAGTTCTTGTTCTTTCTTTTGTTAATGTATTGTATCACATTGATTGATTTGCGGATGTTGAACCAATCCTGCTGCCCTGGAATAAATCCCACTTGGTCGTGGTGAATAATCCTTTTAATGTACTGTTGGATCCTATTGGCTAGTATTTTGGTGAGAATTTTCGCATCTGTATTCATCAAGGATATTGGTCTATAATTCTCTTTTTTGATGGGATCCTTGTCTGGTTTTGGGATCAAGGTGATGCTGGCCTCATACAATGAGTTTGAAAGTTTTCCTTCCATTTCTATTTTTTGGAACAGTTTCAGGAGAATAGGAATTAAATCTTCTTTAAATGTTTGGTAGAATTCCCCTGGGAAGCCACCTGGCCCTAGGCTTTTGTTTGTTTGGAGATTTTTGATGACTGTTTCAATCTCCTTACTGGTTATGGGCCTATTCAAGTTTTCTATTTCTTCCTGGTTCAGTTTTGGCTGTTTATATGTCTCTAGGAAAGCATCCATTTCTTCCAGATTGTCAAATTTGTTGGCATAGAGTTGCTCATAATATGTTCTTATGATTGTTTGTATTTCTTTGTTGTTGGTTGTGATCTCTCCTCTTTCATTCATGATTTTATTTATTTGGGTCCTTTCTCTTTTCTTTTGGATAAGTCTGTCCAGGGGTTTATCAATCTTATTAATTCTTTCAAAGAACCAGCCCCTAGTTTCATTGATTTGTTCTATTGGGTTTTTTTTGGTTTCTATTTCATTGATTTCTGCTTTGATCTTTATTATTTCTCTTCTTCTGCTGGGTTTAGGCTTTCTTTGTTGTACTTTCTCAAGCTCCTTTAGGTGTAGGCTTAGGTTGTGTATTTGAGACCTTTCCTGTTTCTTGAGATAGGCTTGTATCACTATATATTTTCCTCTCAGGACTGCCTTTGGTGTGTCCCACAGATTTTGGACCGTTGTGTTTTCATTATCATTTGTTTCCATGGTTTTTTTCAATTCTTCTTTAATTTTCTGGTTGACCCATTCATTCTTTAGAAGGATGCTGTTGAGTCTCCATGTATTTGTACTCTTTCCAAATTTCCTCTTGTGATTGAGTTCTAGCTTAGAGCATTGTGGTCTGAAAATATGCAGGGAATGATCCCAATCTTTTGATACCAGTTGAGACCTGATTTATGACCCAGGATTTGGTCTATTCTGGAGAATGTTTCATGGGCACTAGAGAAGAATGTGTATTCTGTTGCTTTGGGATGGAATGTTCTGAATATATCTGTGATGTCCATCTGGTCCAGTGTGTCATTTAAGACCTTTATTTCCTTGTTGATCTTTTGCTTGGATGATCTGTCCATTTCAGTGAGGGGCGTGTTAAAGTCCCCTACTATTATTGTATTCTTGTCAATGTGTTTCTTTGATTTTGTTATTAATTGGTTTATATAGTTGGCTGCTCCCATGTTAGGGGCATAGATATTTAAAATTGTTAGATCTTCTTGTTGGACAGACCCTTTGAGTATGATGAAGTGTCCTTCCTCATCTCTTATTATAGTCTTTGGCTTAAAATCTAATTGATCTGATATAAGGATTGCCACCCCAGCTTTCTTCTGATGTCCATTAGCATGGTAAATTGTTTTCCACCCCCTCACTTTCAATCTGGAGGTGTCTTCAGGTCTAAAATGAGTTTCTTGTAGGCAGCATATTGATGGGTTTTGTTTTTTTATCCATTCTGAAACCCTGTGTCTTTTGATTGGGGCATTTAGCCCACTTACGTTCAGGGTAAGCATTGAGAGATATGAATTTAGTGCCATTGTATTGCCTGTAAGGTGATTGTTACTGTATATGGTCTCTGTTCCTTTCTGATCTAATACTTTTAGGGTCTCTCTTTGCTTAGAGGAACCCTTTCAATATTTCCTGTAGAGCTGGTTTGGTGTTTACAAATTCTTTCAGTTTTTGTTTATCCTAGAAGCTTTTTATCTCTCCTTCTATTTTCAATGAAAACCTAGCTGGATAAAGTATTCTTGGCTGCATGTTTTTCTCGTTTAGTGCTCTGAATATATCATGCCAGTTTTTTCTGGCCTGCCAGGTCTCTGTGGATAAGTCTGCTGCCAATCTAATATTTTTGCCATTGTATGTTACAGACTTCTTGTCCTGTGCTGCTTTCAGGATTTTCTCTTTGTCGCTAAGACTTGTAAATTTTACTATTAGATGGCGGGGTGTGGACTGATACCTGTTGATTTTGAGGGGTGTTCTCTGCACCTCCTGGATTTTGATGCTTGTTCCCCTTGCTATATTAGGGAAATTCTCTACAATAATCCTCTCCAGTATACCTTCTGCTCCTCTTTCTCTTTCTTCTTCTTCTGGAATCCCAATTATTCTAATGTTGTTTCGTCTTATGGTATCACTTATCTCTCGAATTCTCCCCTTGTGGTCCAGTAGTTGTTTGTCTCTCTTTTGCTCAGCTTCTTTATTCTGTGTCACTTGGTCTTCTATATCACTAATTCTTTCTTCTGCCTCATTTATCCTAGCAGTAAGAGCCTCCATTTTTGATTGCACCTCATTAATAGCTTTTTTAATTTCAACTTGATTAGATTTTAGTTCTTTTATTTCTCCAGAAAGGGCTTTTATTTTTCCTGACAAAGTTTCTCTAATATCTTCCATGCCTTTTTCGAGCCTGGCTAGAACCTTGAGAATCGTCATCCTGAATTCCAGATCTGACATATTACCAATGTCTGTATTGATTAGGTCCCTAGCCTTCGGTCCTGCCTCCTGTTCTTTTTTTTGTGGTGAGTTTTTCCGCCTTGTCATTTTGTCCAGATAAGAATCCGCTGTTCTCCTTGTTAAGTGAACTTGGTCTTGGCTGGATTTCTTGTTGATCTTCTGGGGGAGGGGCCTGTTGTAGTGATTTTCAAGTGTCTCTGCCCCAGACGGAATTGCACCGCCCTTACCAGGGGCCGGGCTAAGTAACCTGAGAGGTCAGGTTCACTTTTGGGAGCTTTTGTTCCCTGAATGCTTTCTGTAGAGTTCCAGAGGACGGGAATGAAAATGGCAGCCTCCCAATCTCTGGCTCGGAGGAGCCGAGAGCTAGGTGGCCCAGTCTTCAGTGCGCCTTCAGAGAAAAGCGTTTAATCACTCCCGTCTCCCCAGCCTCCAGCCGCGCTTGGAGAAAATCGTGCGTAATCAGTCCCGTCTCACTGGCTTCTGGCTGTGCTCCGAGCTCACCCAGCCTGTGACCAAGCATCTCTGTCTCTGGCCCAGTGTCCCACCTGGAGTCTCCAAACCCCGCAGATCTCTGGGCTCTCCCAGGTTAGAGTGTCCCCGGATCTTGTGGGGACCCCTCGCACAGAGCACCGGCTCATATCACAGACCATGACTCTAGGAAACCCCGAGTTGAGAGCTCACTCCTTGCCTCTGTCTCTGCAGCCAGCTTCCCCGCTCTAATACCTGTGAGCTCTGCGACATTCAGACACCCCCGATCCTTCTGTGACCCCGCAGGACCTGAGTCCACACTGTCCCCATGAGGTCTTCACCCCAGTTTAGCCTCTGGAGCGATGTCCCTCCGTGGAGCAGACTTTTAAAGGTCCTGATTTTGTGCTCCGATGTTCCGCCACTTGCCGGGAGCCGGCCCCTCCCCCCGGGGTCTATCTTCCCATCGTGTTGGATTCACTTCTCCGCTGGTCCTACCTTTTAGAAAGTGGTCAATTTTCTGTTTCTAGAATTGTTGTTTTTCTTCTCTTCGATCTCCTGTTGGATTCGTAGGTGTTCGGAATGGTTTGATAGGCTATCTAGCTGATCTCCTGCTGCCTGATGTCCTCTCAGCCTGCTACTTCTCCACCATCTTGACTCCTCCCCCTCAGTACAGTTTTGAGAGAGAAACAGTTCAGCCTATACAGCACAAATGCCCAGGATTCTATAAATAAAAACTAAGAAACATATTACCTTAGGCCACCCTAGCTTACATATTTGACCACAGGTTAAATGAGACTTTACCAAGCCAGCATCTGATGAATGGGGAATTCTTGGAAACAGTGGAGGAATTGCCTGTGTCCTTTTCCAAGCCTCCTCTAACCTCACTAAGCTGAATCTGTATGTGCCACGGTGTCCTTGGCCGTATGACTTACTCTGAATCTTGACTTTTGTATCAGTTATAGCAGTTCCTCAGTTTCTTCAGTTTATGCTTTACACACAGTCTTCATCAATTCACCTGCTGAGAGTTTTTCCTGCAATGTGCACCCTCAGCTAAATGTCTGCAGGAGTTGTGGCTTAGAATTCTCTCTGGTCTGCAGGCTCACTGCTTCTCTCTAACCTGCACTGTAGTAGTGGGGACAGAGAAAGAAACAGATGATTGATGGATTTGATTTCATTTTATAATGGAAGGGTATGTGTAACAATTATGTATATACAACTTTCAAACTGTTGTTTTGATTAATCAAGGGTCTTGGGCTCTTGCTCTGGGATTGCCTCATTCTTTGATCCAGGCCTTCAGTCACTCAACTGAAAAACCTTTTTGGAACACTGACTATGTGTGATAGTTGAAGGGGAAACAACAATGAACAAAGTAGATATAATCTCTGTTTTATGCGAATTTATAAGTTGTGGGATCTTGAGCAAGTCTTTCAGTCTTTTTGAGACTTATTATGCTCATCTTAAGGTAGGAAGGACTATTAGAATGGTAAATCATCAATGCCAAAGCGAATCTTTAAAATTATGATCCCCTCATTTCTGGAATGATTAGATCTCTTAAAGAATTTGGAAAATTAAAAAAAAACCACACACATACAAAAAATCGACAAACTGAAAAGGCAACCTACTGAATGGGAGAAGATATTTGCAAATGATATATCCAATAAGGGGTTATTATCCAAAATATACAAAGAAGTTTTACAAATCAACACCAAATCTCTCCACCCACAAATAATCCAATTAAAAACTGGGAAGAAGACATGAATAGACATTTTTCCAAAGAAGACATACAGATGGCAAACACATAAAAAGATGTTCAACATCACTAATCATGGGGGAAATGCAAATTAAAATCACAATGAGTTTACTTTACATCTGGCAGAATGACTGAATCAAAAAGACAAGAGATAATACAAATTTTGGCGAGGATGTAGAAAAAAGGAACCCTCATGCACTGCTGATGGGAATGGTAACTGGTATAGCCACTGTGGAAAACAGTATGGAGTTTCCTCAAAAAATTAAAAATAGAAATACCATATGATCCAGTAATGCCACTACTGGGTATTTACCCAAATAAATTGAAAAACTAATTTAAAAAGATATATGCTACCCTATGCTTATTGCAGCACTATTTACAATAGCCACAATATGGAGAAAACCCAATTGTCCTCTGATAGATAAATGGGTAAAGAAGATGCTATAATGTAATAGGCAAAAAATAAAGAGAAAGGAATCCAAGCGTATCACCATAGAAAGCCATCAAACCACAAGGGAAGAGAGCAGGAGAAGAAAAGAACAGGAGAACAAAAACAACCATAAAACAAGTAACAAAATGTCAGTAAGTACTTACCTAGTAATAATTACTTTAAATGTAATAGGACTAAATGCTCCAATCAACCCACAGGGTGATTGAATGAATGGGAAAAAAACCCAACCAAACAAACAAAAAAAACACCAGGGGATTGATTTCAGACCTAAAGACCATGTAAACTGAGAGTGAAGAAATGGAAAAACACTTACTATGCAAATGGAAATTAAAAGAAAGCAGGGATAGCAATACTTATATTGGACAAAATGGACTTTATTTTTTTTCCATTTTATATTATTTTATTTCTTTTCAGTGTTCCACCATTCATTGCTTATGCACCACACCCAGTGCTCCATGCAGTATGTGCCCTTCCTAGTACCCACCACCAGGCTCACTCACCCCCCCCCAAAGCCTCAGTTTGTTTCTCAGAGTCAATAGTCTCTCATGGTTTGTCTCCCCCTCCAGTTTCCCCCAACGCACTTCTCCTCTCCATCTCCCAGTGTCTTCCATGTTATTCCTTATGCCCCACAAGTAAGTGAAACCATATGATAATTGACTCTCTCTGCTTGACTTATTTCACTCAGCATAATCTCTTCCAGTCCCGTCCATGTTGATACAAAAGTTGGGTATTCATCCTTTCTGATGGAGGCATAATACTCCATTGTACATATGAACCGTATCTTCTTTATTCTTTCATCCATTGAAGGGCATCTTGAAAAGAATCTGTATTCTGCTGTTTTGGATGAAATATTTTGAATATATCTGTTAAGCACATCTGGTCCAATGTGTCATTCAAATATTTCGTTCTTGGTTTTCTGTCTGTATGACCCATCTGCTGATGTAAGTCAAGTGTTAAAAGTCCCCCCAACAATACTAAATTACTGTCAGTTTCTTCCATTATGTCTATTAATGGTTGCTTTATGTATTTAGATGCTCCCATGTTGAGTACATAAATATTTACAATTGTTATTCCCACTTCTTGGATTGTTCTCTATCATAAAGTTGTGTCCTTGTTAGTCTCTTGTTACAGTCTTTGTTTTAAAGTCCATTTTGCACTGTTGGTGGGAATTCAAGTTGGTGCAGTCACTTGGGAAAACAATGTGGAGATTCCTTAAGAAATTAAAAATAGAGCTCCCTATGACCCTGCAATTGCACTACTAGGTATTTACCCAAAGATACTGATGTAGTGAAAGACAAAATGGAAAACCTCACCTCAAAAAAAGAACAAGAGGCAGTACTGACTGCCAGGGACCTAATCAATAAAGACATTTTAAGATGTTGGAACTAGATTTCAGAATGATGATTGTAAAGATACTAGCTGGGCTTGAAAAAGGGCATAGAAGATACTAGACAATCCTTTCCTGGAGAAATAAAAGTACTAAGATCTAACCAAGTTGAAATAAAAAAGCCTATTAATGAGGTGCAGTAAAAAACGGAGGCTCTTAGTGCTAGAGTAAATGAGGCAGAAGAGAGTGGTACAGAAGTGGTACAGAAGACCAAATGATGGAGAACAAAAAGCTGAGAAAAAGAGAGATAACCAACTACTAGACCACAAGGGGAGAATTCAAGAGATAAGTAATACCATAAGAGAAAACAATAGTAGAATAATTGGGATCCCAGAAGAAGGAAGAGAGGGGCAGAAGGCATATTGGAGCAAATTATAACAGAGAACTTCCCTATTTAGGGACTGAGAAAACATCAAATCCAGGAGGCACAGAGTATCTCCCTCAAAATCAATAAAAATAGGTCAACACCCCAACATTTAATAGTAAAACTTACAGGTCTCAGAGACAGAGAAAATCCTGAAAGCAGCTCAGGACACGTGGTCTGTAAAGTACAAGGGTAGAAATATTAGATTGGCAGCAGACCTATCCACAGAGACCTGGCAGGCCAGAAAGGATTGGCATGATATATTCAGAGCACTAAATGAGAAAAATATGCAGCCAAGAAAATTGTATCCACATAGGCTGTCATTGAAAATAGAAGGAGAGATTAAAAAGCTTCCAGGACAAACAAAAATAAAGGAATTTGAAAACACCAACAGCCCTACAGGAAATATTGAAAGGAGTCCTCTAAGCAAAGAAGAGAGCCTACAAGTAACATAGACCAGAAAGGAACAGACACAATATAAAGTAACAGTCACCTTACAGACAATACAATGGTGCTAAATTTATATCTTTTAATAGTTACCCTGAATATAAATGGGTTAAATGCCCCAATCAAAAGACACAGGGTATCAGAAGGGATAAAAAAAATAAGACCCATCAATTTGCTGTCTGTAAGAGACTGATTTTAGACCCAAAGACACCTCCAGATTTAAAGTGAGGGGGTGGAAAACCATTTACCATGCTAATGGACATCAAAAGAAAGCTGGGGTGGCAATCCTTATATCAGACAAATTACATTTTTAACCAGACTATAATAAAAAATGAGGAAGTACACTATATCATATTTAAAGGGTCTGTCCAACAAGAATATCTAACAATTTTAAATATCCATGCCCCTAACATGGAAGCAGCCCGTTATGTAAGTCAATTAATAATGAAATAAAAAATAAAACCACATTGACAGGGGCGCCGGGGTGGCTTAGTCATTAAGCGTCTGCCTTTGGCTCAGGTCATGATCCCGAGGTCCTGGGATTGAGCCCCGCATCGGGCTCCCTGCTCAGTGGGGAGCCTGCTTCTCCCTCTCCCACTCTCCATGCTTGTGTTTCCTCTCTCTCCATCTCTCTCTCTATCAAATAAATAAATAAAATCTAAAACAAAAAGAAAAACAAAAAAACCATATTGACCATAATACAATAACAGTAGGGAACTTTAACATGCCCCTTACTAAAATGGACGATCATCTAGAAAAGATCAACAAGGAAATAAAGGCTTTAAATGACACTGGACCAGATGGACATCACAGATATATTCAGAACATTCCATTCCAAAGCAACAGAATATACATTCTTCTCTAGTTCACATGGAACATTCTCCAGAATAGATCACATACTAGGTTACAAATCAGGTCTCAACCAGTACCAAAGATTGGGATCATTACCTGCATATTTTTAGACTACAATGCTTTGAAACTGGAACTCAGTTACAAGCAGAAAGTTAGAAAGAACTCAAATACATGGAGGCTAAAGAGCATCCTACTATAGAATGAATGGGTCAATCAGGAAATTAAAGAAGAATTTAAAAAAAAATCATGGAAACAAATGAAAATGAAAACACAACTGTTCAAAATCCTTGGGACACAGCAGTCCTGAGAGGAAAGTATACAGCAATACAAGACTTTCTGAAGGAACAAGAAAGGTCTCAAATACACAACCTAACCCTACACCTACAGGAGCTGGAGAAAGAACAGCAATAAAGCCTAAACCCAGCATTAGAAGAGAAATAATAAAGATCAGAGCTGAAATCAATGAAATAGAAACCAAAAGAATATGAGAGCAGATCAACGAAACTAGGAACTGGCTCTTTGAAAGAATCAATAGGATTGATAAACTCCTGTCCAGACTTATTAAAAGGAAAGGAGAATGGACCCAAATTGGTAAAATTATGAATGAACGAGGAGAGATCACAACCAACACCAAAGAAATACAGACAATTATAAGAACATATTATAAGCAACTATATATAAGCAAATTAGACAATCTGGAAGAAATGGATGCATTCCTAGGGATGTATAAACTGAAACAGGGAGAAATAGAACACATGAACAGACCCATAACCAGTAAGGAAATGGAAGCAGTAATCAAAAATCTCTTGAAAAACAAGAGTCCAGGGCCAAATGGCTTCCCAGGGGAATTCTACCAAACATAGAAGAATTAATACTTCTGCTGAAACTGTTCCAAAAATTAGAAATGGAAGGAAAACATCCAAACTCATTTTTTGAGGCCAACATTACCTTGATCCCAAAACCAGACAGAGACTCCATCAAAAAAGAGAATTACAGACCAATATCCCTGATGAACATGGATGCAAAAATTGTAACCAAAATACTAGCCAATAGGATCAAACAGTACATTAAAAGGATTATTTACCACGACCATGTGGGTTTTATTCCTGGGCTGCAAGGTTGGTTCAACATTCACAAATCAATCGATGTGATACAATACATTAATAAAAGAAAGAATAAGAACCATGTGATACTCTAAATAGATATAGGAAAAGCATTTGACAAAGTACAGCATCCTTTCTTGATCAAAACTGTTCAGAGTGTAGGATTAGAGATACTACTACTTTGAATACTTTGAACTACTACTTTGATACTTTGAATTAGAGATTCAAAGAACTGATATTGTTAAACTGCCCATACCACCTAAAGCAACCTACAGATTTAATGCAATATCTATCAAAATACCAACAATATTTTTCATAGAACTAGAACAAGTAATCCTAAAATTTGTATGAAACTATAAAAGACCCTAAATAGCCAGAACAATATTGAAAAATAAGAGTAAAACTGAAGATGTACAATCCAGATGTTAAGATATACTACAAAGCTATAATTATCATAAGAGTATGGTACTGGAACAAAAATAGACATATAGATCAAAGAGATCAATACAACAGAATAGAGTCCATGTGGTTTATGGTCAATTCATCTATGATGAAGGAGGCAAGAATATGAAATGGGAGAAAGTCTTTTCAACAAATCATGTTGGGAAAACTGGACAGCTACATGAAAAAGAAAGAAACTGGACCACTTCTTATAATACACAGTAAACTTAAAATGGATTAAAGATCTAAATGTGAGACCTAAAACCATAAACTCCTAAAAGAAAACATAGGCAGTAATTTCTTTGACATTGGTCATAGAAACATTTTTCTAGATATGTTTCCTCTGGCAAGGGATACAAAAGCAAATTTAACTATTTGGACTACACCAAAATAGAAAGCTTTTGCACAGCAAGGGAAACCATCAACAGGACAAAAAAACAACCTGCTGAATGGAAGAAGATATTTGCAAATGTTATATTCAATAAGGAATTAATATCCAAAATATACAATGATGTTCTACAAGTCAACACCAAAAAAAACCCAAATAATCCTATTAAAAAATGAGTAGAGGTCATGAGTCGACATTTTCCCAAAGAAGACATACAGATTGCAGACAAATGAAAAAATGCTGAAAATCACTAATCCTTAGGGGAGTGCAAATTAAAACCACAGTGTTGTATCATTTTATGCCTGTCAGAATGACTGGAATAAAAAAGACCAGAAATAATAAATGTTGGCAAGGATGTGGAAAAAAGGAACTATCATGCACTATTGGGAATTCAAATTGGTGCAGCCATTGTGGAAAGTAGTACAGAGGTTTCTCAAAAAATTAAAAATAGAGTTATCATATGATACAGTAATTCTACTACTGGGTATTCACCTAAAGAAAATGAAAACACTAATTTGAAAAATTACATGCACCCCTATTTATTGCAATAGATGAATGAATAAAGAAGATGTGGCATACACACACACACACACACACCATATAATAGGTAAATAGATAAAGAGGATTAGGATTACATTTGTTTTTGTGAGTACTGAGATTATATTGTATACCTGAATTATGTTATTTATAGGTAAATAACAAAGCAAGATGTGGTGTGTGTGTATGTGTGTGTGTGTGTGTGTGTGTGTGTGTAATGGAATAGTACTCAGCCACACAAAAGAATGATATCTTGCCATTTGCAACAACACGGATGGAGCTAAAGGGTATCATACTAAGTGAAATAAGTCAGAGAAAAACTAATACCATATGATTTCATTTATATGTAGAATGTAAAAAATAAAAATAAATTAAACAAAAAAGCAGAAACAGACCCATAATTACAGAGAAGAAATTGGCGGTTGCCTGAGCAGAAGGGGACTGATGGGCAAAAATGGGTGAAGGGGAGTGGGAGGTATAGGCTTCTAGTTATGGTATGAACAAGTCATGCAGATAAAAGGTATAGCATAGGGAAAGAGTCAATGGTATTGTATTAGTGTTGTACGGTGACAGAAAAAATTTAAAAGCATACATAAGAAAAATTGAGATCACCTATGTTTCATAATAGGCAATGTTAACCCTTTGGTATGTTTCTCCCCAGATGTTTTCTCTGTCTCTGTGTACATATACGATACAGATAAATATATATTTGTTCAAAAAATTTGGCATCATTTATATTCCTGTTTGAATATGACTTTTTTCTTTATATTATTTCATAGATTTAAAAAAAATTCATTAGCATTGTTAATATACTTGATGATAGCAGTTTTGGTAATCTGTCATACAGATATAATATTTATCCCTCTCACTTAAGATACTTAATTTATTTTCTCAATTTCACTATTATAAATAAATGGCAATACATGTTTCTCCTTCCTTAAATCAATTCATAGAAGTAGAATTGTTGGATTGAACAATTTTTTCTGTTTTGAATATATATTGCAAAATGTTCTATCCTGGAAGCTTTGATCAATTTACATGCCTAGCAACTATGTACAAGAATCTTCATTTTCCTCTATCTTCACCAACATAGGTATGTTTATTTTGTAAACATTTGTCCACCTTGTGGCAAAAAAGATTTTTTTTAGTTTAAGAACTATAAGGTAGAATTTGGATGAACTTGTTATATTTTGTTTAGTTGCTTTTCTGAAATTCCTATTTATATCTTTTTCCTATTTTAATATTTGTTAATAAATTTGTTAAAGTACTGTTTCTTAGGTATTAAACCATTTTATTTTACATATTGCAAATATTTTCCTGCTTTATGGTTTGCCTCTTATATGTATTTCAGATTAAAAATATTTATTTTTAAAAAGGATTTTATTTATTTGATAGAGACACAGTGAGAGAGGGAACAGAAGCAGGGGGAGTGGGAGAGGGAGAAGCAGGCTTCTTGCTGAGCAGGGAGCCCGATGAGGGGCTCAATCCCAGGACCCTGAGATCATGACCTGAGCCAAAGGCAGAGGCTTAACCCACTGAGCCACCAGGTGACTCGCTTTTCCCCACTTCTTTACCCTATCCCTCTAGGATGTGTCTCTATGTTGACTTCCACACTGATCTGCAGTATTGATTCTGCTCTTGTACTGATGTGAAAGACCTTCAAAATGAAACCATATTTTTAATGTCCTTTTTATTTTTTAAAATATTTTATTTATTTATTTGACAGATGGAGATCACAAGTAGGCAGAGAAGTAGGCAGAGAGAGAGGAGGAAGCAGGCTCCCTGCTGAGCAAAAAGCCCGATGTGGGGCTCGATCCCAGCACCCTGGGACCATGACCTGAACCGAAGGCAGAGGCTTTAACCCACTGAGCCACCCAGGTGCCCCTTTAATGTCCTTTTTTATTAACTCAGGCAGTGCATCTTTATTGCTATCAGCTGTGCTATCTCATCTTTTACCTTTTACCCTCAGTCCGTATTTTCTTGAGTTAAATGAAGTATGTACATTTAAAATGTACTTCTGTTTATTGTAGGAAGTATTTTACAAGTAATTGCTTTATTTCTTTTCCTTGAGAGTTTTCTGAAGGCTTCTTTTCCATTACAGAAGTTTTTCCTGGGTGCCACTGATTGTTGGGAGAGGAGAGGTTATGAAGGCCTGCTACTTGTCCCTAGTGTGTGAGCCTTTGATCCTTTCATGGTACACCTGAAATTTTGCGGGATCTTCTGATCTGATCCATTTGTAGGACCACTTGAGTAGCTTATGTAGGAGGCCTGGAACCTGGATCCTTGGACAGTTCCAGCAGAGGACATTTATTTCTTCCTTACTCGGTGTCTTTCTCTTCTGATCCATCTTACACCCCAAGTAAAGCCAGCCTCCATCCTGTGATAGTAAGGAGAGATGCATCACTCTGGGACAAAGTCCCAGTTATCAGAGGGGATCTCCAACACTTGTGGTTTTCTCTTTGTTAACCTTGACTTCCTAGTGAAGTTGTACTCTGGCTCTTCCAGGGGCTATGCCAGGGTACCTTCTTCTTCCTGAGAGATGGAGTCCCCATGTCACATCTGCCCACCATTCTCAGGTAGCTGGGGAGTTAGACCCTTGGTATTTGTTGTTCTTTCTTTAATAGGCTCTTCTTCACCCTAGAATGAGTAGAAACAGCTCAAAATTGGTAGCATGTGAGAATGACTGTTCTGTAATTATCAGTCTGTTTCAGGTTTTCCCTTTTTCTTATAGTCTTTGACTTATTTTAGCTGGTTTCTGGAAGAGGTATAATTAGATACCTAAGATGAAAGAAAATGGTGAAGACTTAACTAGGAAATCAGGAATGGATCTTAAAGCTTATTTGAAATAACACCTCTCCTGCCAGCCTCACAACTGTGACTTGAGGATAAACTGAGATGGTAAATGTCACAGGGGTTTTGTTTGGAGCATTATGCAAATACTAAGTTACTTTGTTTTCTTCACATTTTATGAGACCAGAAACCAGTAGCCTTGTTGGAAGCAAATTGGAGTTGTGAAATTTTTAAGGGTATGTGATAATGGAAGATGGTTATTTAGGTGAAGCACAAAGCCATTCTATTTCGATGTGGTCCACCCCCTTCTTTCACACAATACATCTGAAATAGAGGTTTGTCTTGTTCTTTATCCCCTCAAAGAGAAGGCTGGCCTGAATTTCCACTTGAGACGATTTCTTTGAGTGCTAGGAGATTGTTTGAGCCAAAGAAACTAATCTGCAGATAGGTCTGCCCCCCGCACAATGCCCAGCATCAGGGGCAAAGGCTTTAATTAAAATGGAAGACTTGGTAATTTCTGGGCTATCTGGGAAGCTTAAAGTTGATGTGGTTTGAATGAAAGTAATGACTTTTGCTTAAAATGGAAATATTATTGCGAGAGCCAGGGACTGACTTTTGGTGCAAGCGAGAGAGATTGTGATTTCTTTTTCATGGCTTTTCCCTTGAAGAAATGACCCTTTTCTTCCCTGAAACTCTGTAATATATACATTTAACATGTAAGGTACTTTTTACTCCTTATATTTCCTCTAGTTGGCAATTTGTCTTTTTAAACTCTTAAAAGCAGTGCATATTTTAGGTATTGACAAATCTTTGAAAAAATCATAAGGATTTGTTTTTGTCGTTCATATTTATTTGGATGACATAAATACATTTCAGAAGTGGTTTCCCTTCCAGTTTGGTTGTCTAGGCGGCATTTTCCAACTGTGCCCATAATCTTCATTTATTTATAGGAAATGGAATGACAACATTGTAAAGAGAACACATATTTACCATTGCCTTTGTATGTACCAAAATAAAGTTTTAAAAGTTAAAGTAATATGTATTGCTCTTGGATTAGGTAGGCTTATCTAGTCATCAAGTACTGCAGTGAAAAAAATGCAATGCATTTTGAATGTTGATAAAACGTTAGCAAGTGTAGCAGGAAATGTGGTCGACTATATTAGTACATGAACTTATGAGTATAAAAGCATTCCATATCAATGTGCTGTTTACTAATTACAATCATGAGTAGAAAGTAGACATACAATGGAATTACATTGTAATTACAATGGCTTGAGCATTGTGAAGTTATTAATTTTATGGTAAGGGAAAATTTGTTGTAGAAATAATGAAAATCATCCATACTTTCTCTTTTTTCCCATCCATACTTTCTGTTCCTTAATAAATCATGCTTGTTTTTCTTTTTCCTTTCCACTTCTTATTGATATACTTACAGATATTTATATAATCTTAATCACAGTATGCAATCAGTTTTTGTTCTAGCATTTTCCATTCAGCATACATTAGGTAGAAAGCACTTCTTCAATTTCCCACTGAACATACAGCCTCTTGTCCAACATGTAACTGTCTCCCCGATTTGCTGTTCCTAGTTAGGTCATGCTGCAATGAACATCTTCACTCAAATCTAAGTTTAACTTTTTTGTGGGAAGGTTTCTGTTCGTTTGTTTGTTTCTAGAATCAGTTAGAAGGAGTGAGGTTACCAGGCCAAAGTTCAAGCGATTTCTGGTAGGTAAGAAGTTGAGAGGAGCCTGTTGGAGGAAGATGCTGAGGGTGACTCAGTGTGTCTAGCTTTGAGGAAGACGTGAAAATGCCAGGAAGAAAGGAGAAGACTCACTAGATGAGCTGCACCCAGGTGTTGAAGACCCCAGGGCTGAGGCAGGCGAGTTGTAGGGCACCTGGGAGCAATCTGCTAGCAATCTCTTTATCCTTGTCAACTGACATCATTTGGAAGTGGCTTTGGGTTTCAATCAGTCTAACTGGAAGGGTATGACTCCACACTCCCATTACTAAGAAGTGGACTGTCTTCTGGGTTTTTACTTCCTGCCCTAAGTCAGGGTGGGCTTGTGTGGCATTGGGTCCAGCCCTGGCAGTCTGGGAAAAGGAGCAGGAGGACAGAGGCAATAGGAAAACAGCTAAATGATGAATCAGAATGCCTCCACCATCATCCCAGAATGAGGTGGGATTTTTCCAAAGCTCTATTTTTCTTCACTCATTCACAGGGACAAAGGCAGAACCTGGAGGGCATTTAGTCCTTCTTCCATCAAAACTGGAGGCTGGGAGAGCTGAAGGAGAAAAATGAACAAAATTGCTAACAAGACTTCGATTCCAACATCTCTCATCACTGATGGCTTCACGGCAGAGCTTACCATATACTTCCCTTTTCTGTTCAGCTAATGGTTTCTTACCAGTTTTGTCCAACTGCAATTAAATAACCCAGTGAACCCTGCCTTTGCCTGAAAGAGTCTTTTGAAAGAAATGTAGTATTTTAGCAAAGAGAGGAAATCCAGCCACAAAACAGGACGCATCATAAGATTTCCAATTTTGCAATGATTTTGTTCTCTGGGAATCCAGGGCTTTGAGCAGATTGATGGTGTTAGGTACTGAGATCCATTCTCCTAGGGTAACAAATGTAATATTGAAAGCCCACTTCAGCCGCATTTGAGCTCATGCTGGTATCGCTTTGTCTTTTCACTAAGTACTGGTCTGTTGTGCTTTTCCCCAGCCCAGCCTCTGGGACCATATTCAGCATCTTGCAGATTTTTAAATGTTCTTTTTTCTTTTTTTGACTGTAAGCATGTTCTTAACTTTTCCACTGCCCCTTCCTCCAAACAAACAAACAAACAAACAAAAAAACCCAAAAAACAGCAAAACTAGAAAATGTATATAGGTTTTAGTATTCAACATAATTCTCTGCAAAAAAAACCTTCACTAGTCTGCACTGCATCATTCTCAAAAGCATGCAGAAGCTGAACAGTGCTATTGAAATGATCTGGCACAAGTCCACATAGGTCTCTATTTCTCATCCTACCCATCTCACAGGCAAACAAGACTCCAGGTAACCCTTGATTACAACTTACAATGCAACCGAGAAATGGCTACAAATATATTTCAAAATCACACTTCAGTACTTTTATGCATCTGTAATATCTTTCATGTTCCATTAGCACTTTTAAACCCATTTAAAGGCCTTGAAAGTGTTCAAGGACTGTTTATTATTATTATTATTACTTTTTTACTTTTTAAAAATTTTTTCCTTTTTTTAAAAAAATTTCTTTTCAGTGTTCCAGCATTCATTGTTTATGCACCACACCCAGTGCTCCATGCAATACGTGCCCTCCATAATACCCACCACGGGGCTTACCCACCCTCCCCATCCCACTCCCTTCCAAAGCCCTTAGTTTGTTTCTCAGAGTCCACAGTCTTTCATGGTTTGTCTCCCCCTCCAATTTCCCCCAACTCCCTTCTCCTCTCCATCTCCCCATGTCCTCTGTTATTCCTTATGCTCCACAAATAAGTGAAACCATATGATAATTGACTCTCTCTGCTTGACTTATTTCACTCAACATAATTTCCTTCAGTTCCATCCATGTTGATCCAAAAGTTGGGTGTTCATCCTTTCTGATGGAGGCATAATACTCCATAGTGTATATGGACCATATCTTCTTTATCCATTCGTCCATTGAAAGGCATCTTGGTTTTTTCCACAGTTTGGCAACTATAGCTATTGCTGCTATGAACATTGGGTACAGATGGCCCTTCTTTTCACTACATCAGTATGTTTGGGGTAAATACCCAGTAGTGCAATTGTATGATCATAGGAGAGCTCTATTTTTAATTTCTTAAGGAATCTCCACAGTGTTTTCCAAAGTGGCTGCACCAAATTGCATTCCCACCAACACTGTAAAAGGGTTCCCCTTTCTCCACATCCTCTCCAACACTTGTTTACTGTCTTGTTAATTTTGGCCATTCTAACCGGTGTAAGGTGGTATCTCAATGTGGTTTTGATTTGAATCTCCCTGATGGCTAGTGATGATGAACATTTCTTCATGTGTCTGTTAGAACCATGTTTTTTAGAAACACAATAAAGGAATGAAAAATGTGATAAAGAAGGAAAACCAGGCTGAGGGATTTACATCATATCCTGTCCTGTAAACAAGTTGCACTTTGCTGTGCATTCTCTGAAATGTTCTCTGCTCTGCCTGCTTGCTTTGCCTTTGTGGCTAAACTGTGAAGGCAAGCCATCATGCATGAGATTGGCTGGTCCCCGATTGTAAGTAAAGACAAAGTCGAGCCAAGGCCTGGAGAAGAAGGAATTCAGTCCTGACCAAAGGGAGGGGTTCGGGGATCAGAATTTGGTAGCAATGGATTCAAGGAGAATTCACATCCTAACACTGTAGATTCAGTGTTCAGGATTGGTGCCAGTGCTGGTGAGACACGTTAAATTAAGCATTATGTGGACTGCAGTTTTTCACATGCACTGCCTCATTTGATTCTCATAGCAACCCTAATAAATATTATGTTCATTTTGTATGCAGAGAAAATGAGACTCATTTTAGTTATAAACAAATTAGATTGACTTGCTCAATATCACCCAGTCAGAGAGCTGCAGAGTTGTGCTTGGCTTCTGAACTTGTGACTATTTGTGCTCTTGTCACTCGGCCATCCTCAGGTAGCAACTTGGAAGTTAGAACTGTAGTGTTCTTTCTTTCTTTCTTTCTTTCTTTTTAATTTAATTTTATTTTTTTCAGTGTTCCAAGATTCATTGTTTACACACCAGACGCAGTGCTCCATGCAATACGTGCCCTCCATAATATCCCCCACCAGGGTCACCCATCCCCCACCCATCTCCCCTCCAAAATCCTGTTTGTTTCTCAGAGCCCACAGTCTCTTTAAAGGGTAGGAAAGTTCAGGTGGGCTCTCAGTTGAGCAAAGGAGTGGAGGATAAGATGGAACTAGGATGCGATCAATTTCTCCATGTTGGGCCTGGACAATCAGTATAGGTAGAAACCCAGAGTCCTGCTAACCCCGTGGCTTTATTGTTGAACTGCTCTGCCTGCTTGCATGCAGTTTGGGCTCTGATTAGTCCTCAGATTTGCATTTGATATCTTTTTTTGCTCATGATGTTTGATCTGGAAAATCTTTTTTAATAGCTTATTAATGAGGCTCCAAAATGGGAGAACCAACAAAGAGACTTCTGTTGGAGATGCTATGCTTGCTGACTCCCAGGGGCCATTGTCTAACCCCAGCTCCTTAGGTCAGGGCAGCGGGATTTCGAGACAAAGCCAGGCACCTTGCCTTCTATCACAGCCCATCCTTGTACTATTCTCTCTCTGATCTTTTCTTATTTTGAGGATAATTAAATATGTGATTCACTCCAGGCTTAAATATCCCAATGCTTTTGACTTTCTTCTTTCACTGTCTTTTCTAATTCTGAAATTATGTTGGCTTTGTAACTTTGGGCAAGTCACTTAACCTATCTGTATCTTCACCCCGCCTAATTCTCAGGAGCATGTGGAAGTATTTTTAATGAAACTTTACTACTTCGCATACGCAGTCACTGGCTATGTGTCTGAGGATTTGAAATGCCTTCTCTTTCATAGTATCTGCTTCTGCTTTTCCTTCCCAGAGTCGAAAACATGCAAGCAAAGTCCGACTGTATTACATGCTTCACCCCAGGGATGGTGGGTGTCCAGCCAAGAGGCTCCGGTCAGAAAATGTGAGTATCTGGCACCATCTGATATCCTCAGATGATCTGTTCAGTTTTCTAAGAACTCTGTAGGTTTAGGAAGTAAAGTCATGTCCACCTTAACAGGAGAGCTAAGGGAGCAGAAATAGTTCTCATTAAATACAACAGAAAATATTACACATTAGCAAGTCTTTTTCCTTTTCCCACCCAAACGTTCCAGTATGGTGTTGGGGGACTTTGTGATGATTCTGTGCCAGAGCAGAGTGGAAAAAGACTGTCCGGAGGGGACAGAGAGCAGCTGGGTGAGGGGAGGCAGGAGCCGTCACAAGAAAAAGAATAGGAAAGATGGCTTAAGGAGAAATCCTGTCAAAAATATGAGATACTTTGCTGTTTACATATTTTATTTTTCCTTTGGTGTATAAAACTGAATGCCAGTTTATTCATTTATAATAAAGACTGTGCATATCTTGCAAATAAAAATACTCAGGGTTGGGGCACCTGGGTGGCTCAGTGGGTTAAAGCCGCTGCCTTCAGGTCGGGTCATGATCCCAGGGTCCTGGGATCGAGCCCCGCATCGGGCTCTCTGCTCTGCGGACAGCCTGCTTCCTCCTCTCTCTCTCTGCCTCTCTGCCTACTTGTGATCTCTGTCTATCAAATAAATAAATAAAATCTTTAAAAAAAATACTCAGGGTTTTTGATCAGTGCCCCTCTCCCCGATGGAACACTCACTTGGGAAGAAAATGACAATTAGGAGGTTGCTTTGAGGATGTAAAGTCAGAATGAAGGGTTTACTTCAGCCAGACCAAGGCAGGAACAGATAAAATAAATATTCCTTCCTCTCAGCAGGGGTTTCTTTTCCTAACGAGTGGAATATTCATATTCATCCATTGCAGGGGTCCTCTTTGATAAACACTGCAAACTAAACAGAAATCACTTGTCCTTTGAGTTCTGAGGAGGCTGCAGGCATAGAATTTATACCCTATGCTCTCACTTGTGCTTGTGATCCCTTTCTCCTTCTGCTGCCAGATAGATACCAGTCTTCTTTTCTTATTAAAAATTAATATATGATCACTGAAGAAACTTGACAAGAAATGTGCTTGTGTACTCTTCACCGGAGAAAAAGAGAGAACAAGAGAACTGCTTGTGACCACAGGTAGTGAGCATCAGTGCTGATGTTAATGAATTCCAAGCACATATCTTATATCACGAAACGAACTGTTCATACCCAGACTAATCCGGAACACTGTGAAGTTGTCTTGACCGCTTTGGTGAGGCAGCATTTAGAGCTTATTAGAGGCAAAAGATATCATGAAAACTTTTTAAACTGCTGAGAAATGAGACAGAGACTAGTTCTGTCAGCTCTTAGCCTTATTATGGCTTTAGGCAAATAATTGGAATAAATCGGAACCTGTGTCCTCAATGAGGCTATCATAATCACACTTTCCTTACTGGATTTTGTGAGGTGCACACTTACATGCCAAATACTAAGGAAAAAAAGATGAATAAGGCACAGACTTGCCTTAAAGAAACTCAGAGTTGAGTGAGGGACATAAACATTGTATAAAAAAATTGCTGTAATCCCACAGTGTAGGTGTTAATTTAACATTCTGCACAAAGCTCCATGGAGACAAAGGGCAAGTTGATCCATGCCAGGACGAGTCACTCAGGGATGGTGTTACTGAGAGTTGGCATTTGAGCTTTGGGGGTCTTTGACTTGAATGGATTATACCAGTTGGCAGAGGTGGGAGCGAGGGAGCAGACAGGTGCATTCTTGGGTACATTCTGATTAAAAGAACTTACTAAGCCCCAGCAATGTTGGCCTGAGCCAGCTTTCATGTAATTTCAGAATCCTGTAGCTATAGCAGAGCCCTATTTTCCATCAGGTATCTATTAGCAGAGAGAACAGAATTAGTTCCTTTTCTCTGAAATCATCCAGTGATGATGCTTGTGTCCCTTCATTCAGTAGCCATTTTGTGTCTTATCATAATAGTCAAAAACAGTAGGATTCATAGACAGTTGACAGTTAGCTCTTTGAACACAGATAATTTTCTGTCTCCTCAAGTTCTAGTCATGAGAATTGTACTTATTTATGTCAGAGTTCATAGGGAGGGCTTGACTGGGCAGACAGAAAGGGGGCATGGGGACTCACACTGGTGTTACTTGAGGACATTGTCTTGGCCACATTCTGGTCAGATCCATGATTTACTCCACTCAGGTTCTGGGTCTGTAAGTAGCATTGGGGACAGTTTATGGAGGGGAAGTTGTTTGGATTTTTAAAGCAAGAAGTATTTGCAAAGATCCTTTACCAATGAGCCCTTTGAGAACTTTTGCTTCTGGTATATCCTGAAATCTGTTTATCTTTGAAAACTTGGATCTACCAATGATTTATTTATTAAATAATTTCTATAGCTTTCTGTAGTCATAATATAAGGACAAATCAGTAAGCAGAAAAAGAAACATAGTGAATTTACTTAAAAAAATTTTTTTTTAAGATTTTGTTTATTTATTTAGAGAGGAAGACAGAATCTCAAGCAGACTTTGTGTTAAATCCAGAGCCCGGCATGGGGCTCGATGTCATGACCCTGAGATCACGACCTGAGCTGAAGTGGAGTTGGACACTTGACTGACTGAGCCACCCAGGTGCCCCCATAATGAACTTACTTTTTGAAAGAGATATTTGATGCTTTTATTAGGGTGTATGTACATTTCATAGGTGAATACTTCATTTGCCTTAGGCATTTTGACATCCAGATACAGCATGGAAGCCACTTCAGTCCCTCACTAGGGCTGTGAAAGTTAATATTGATAATTATTTGGCCAACTTTCTTTTTTACAGACCTATACCCAAGGATTGGAAGACAATATACAATTAGACAATGGCCAGCCATATATAAAGAGAGAAAGATAACTTTTATACACCTAAAACTAAAGTAACATTGGGTTTCAACTATAACTAAAAAAAAAAGTTAACAATAAATAAATAAAATTAGAACTTTGACCCATAACATATAGCAACCAGCCTTGGAAACCAACCCATTAATGTATAGTAACCAGCCCAGGAAGCCTGCCTAAATTAAACCTAGAGGAAGTCAGACCACTATCTCTAGTAACAATCCAGGAAGCCAGACAATAACCCGTGAAATAAAAGGCCCCAAATAGTCTGGACATGATGAATACCTGATAGCTTTCCTAGCTTTTGTCCCTGCTTCCAATTTGGGACCAACCAGAGAAAGCCAAATAGCACCACGAAGCAATCACATAAGGATATGCACTTGTAGTTTGCCTATTTACAGCTTTCACACACGAACAGCCTCCAGTCAGGGCACCTGAGGCCACCCCTTTACACTGTTACACACCTTTCCCACCTGTCTTGCCTGTGAGTCTTTTCAAAAGGCATTTGATGGTGGCTAACATCCTGGCTATGGGAAGCTCTGAATAAATAGCCTTTCTTTTTTCTTATTTGGTTGGTCTTTATTTCCATGGGGTTGCAAAATGGGGATAAAAAGGACATCGAATGTACAGTTTTCTCATAAGGCCCAAATTAGATGGCTCTTTTTTTCAGAACTTTGTTTTCAAAGGTCCTTCTCCCAGGAGTTGTCATGATTGCTCCCCTCTCCACCAATACCCTGTGTTCTTAGAATAATGTAACACTCTGTTCCACATTGCCTCTCCATTCTTGCCCATCCTTCCCACTTCTCTGTTTCCAGGGGCTATGGTGGGTTTTTATCTCAGTCTTACTTGACTGAGATCAGTTTCACGGCTGCCCTGAATACCCTAAAATTGAGTGACTTCTGAAAACAGAAAACTTGTTGCTGGGTTTCCACGCCCTGACTATGTATGAACCTGGGGCCCACACTGATTCCTAAAACTGATAGGGCTGATAAGTAACAGCAGTTGTCCCTTCCTTCCCACTTCTTAGCCTTCTGGGAATACAT